>MU842982.1:0-88229 GCA_030867305.1 Colletotrichum zoysiae | reverse complement strand
GATACACAATAATAGTGATACAGTCGGGGGGGGGGGGGGGGGGGGGGGCACTACAAGTATCATGCCCGATACTCAACACAATAGCAAGCAATACGACCAGAAGGCGGGGAGAGGGGCAACCGTGCCTTACAGGCTGCACTAAACTACGTACTACATAGGTTCGTGAGGTGGATGACATGTTTGAAAACCCCTCACCGCACACATTGATCGAGCGAGGCCTCCTCCTCCTCCCCCCGTCCGTCCCTGTTTCCGGAGGCAGCCCGGTTTGCTGCCGTGTCATGTATATGCCGCCCGCGCCCATGCTGAATCTGGCTAACTTGGGGGAGCCGGTTTCTTTCGCATCGTCTTGCCCAAGGTTCGACACCGTGCATTGGAAACCCGCCGCGCACAGCTTTCGGCACGACGCTTGATCGCTGCTCCAGGCCGTCCCCAGAAAGATACATGTCCTCTACCGGTTTCTCTCCGAGGAGAGCCTGTTTTGCCCCCTCTTCCCCCTCGGTTTGATGAGCGCCCTTCGATCACGGCTTCCCGACACCGGTGCTGCCTGTCTACCTACCATGTAGTAATAGAGAAACCCGGAGCGGCTCTGAGATGGATCGAAGCGGCCTTCAAGAAGCCGGAACCCCCCCCCCCCCCCCCCCTCCAACACGCATGACACCTTAAAACAGCCACGCAGAACAAACCAGGCACAGGCGATCGCATTTCTTGGCAAACAGCGGGAATCGCGCACCGTCCGAGGGCCCCCCCCGGCTTGGCAGGGTCTAGTTTCAGGGGTCCGGTATATCCCACCCGCGCCCGCCCGCTCAGCCCCCCCAAGCTTCAATCAAGCTCGCTCTCTGCTCTTTGATGCTCATCCAGTCGAGTTGGCGCGTCTCTCCGTCATGTCATGTTAGCTTCGTACGCCAAAAGTGCCTAGGTACCCCGCCGCGAGGGCTAGCTAGCTTGCATGCTTGATCGCTTGATCGCTCGCTTGCTTGCTTCCATGGCTCAAACCCATTGCCGCGTGAAACTTTGCCTCACCGCTGCGGGGATAGAACGCCCAACCCCCAATCACGTCCTCACAACTTCCGTTGGGATTTACCGATTTCTTTTCATGTTTTTTTTAAAAAAAAAGATGCTAGCTATGAGCTCCGAAGCAACCCCCCGGTCTATGATTTACCGCCGCCGAATTTGACCAGATACTCCTCGTGCGCCTTCTTCTGGCTCTGCCATTGCTTCTGCAGCTTCTTGAGCTGGCTCTTGGGCACGTCGCTGCCGTCCTTGAGCTTCGTCGGCAGGCCCTCGGCGTCCCACTCGCCGTACTTTTCGTCGCCCTTGAACATTTCCGTGTGCGGGACCTTGGCCTTCTCCCACTTCTCCTTGTCCGCCTGCTCGCGCGCCCGCTTCGCCTCCTCCTTGGCCCGCGCCTTCTCCGCCTCCTTGGCCAGCTTCTCGTTCCTCGCCGCTATCAGCTCGCTCGCCGGCACGAACTTGATGAGGGACGACTTGCCGTCCGGCCGGTCGTCCAGGTACACGCCCAGGTTCGTGAGGTCCTCGTCGCGGATCCGGTCCGTGAGGGAGAGGATGGCCTTCTTCGTCTCGGGGGCCACCGTCGACACGATGCGTCGGAGCTCGTCGCGCAGCCTCGAGGCCGCCCGCAGGTAGGGGAGCGCGAGCTGTTCGGGGTCGCGCACGCCCTTGTCGGCGAGGGACGAGAACTCCGCCTCCGGGTCTTGGCTCAGCAGCTTGGAAACCGACTCGACCGAAAGCTCGAGCGCTTCCACGTCCGACTTGACGCTCTCGAACACGGCCGCGTACGGTTGCACGTCCGTCTTGGGGTCCAGGTTCGCCTTGGACGCCGGAACGGCCCACCCGAGGCCGTCGTACGGCGCCGTGGCGTTCTCGTCGAGGCCAAAGGTTCCGAGAATCTTGGTGATCCAGCGGGCGACGGCAACAAGCGCCGGCAGGTTCGCCTCGGCCTCCTGGGAAACCACAACCTTGTTGGCCTCGCTGACCAGCTCCTGAATCACGCGCATCGCCTGGGGGGTATCGAAGGAATTGGTGAGGGCGGTGTGCAGGTCATTCTTGGCCTTTTCCAGCTCGGATACAAGGGTACCGGACGGCTTTTCGGAGATGGACAGGGACTCGACTCCGGGCGTTGTTGACGCGCTTGCATCCGCAACGAGGGCCTTGACATTGGTGAAGAAGTTCTGCAGAACGGGTTAGCCGTCAGCTCTGGGATTCGGATCGGGTAGGTAGGTAGGTAGGTAGGTAGGTAGGTAGGTAGGGTTCGTACGTTGATCGTGGCCTCCCAGCTGGAAGCCTGGGCCCTCATGTCGGGGGAGATCTCGACGCCGTCATTCCACTTGCCCATGAGGAAGACAATGCGCATGCCCCTCGACGTGTACGTCGTCGCGAGGGCGTCCTGGATGGTCTGGAAGTTCTTCAACGACTTGGACATCTTGGACCCGGAGATGGACAGGTGGCCCATGTGCAAAAAGTTGTTGACCCATGTGTGCTCTCCCTTGGAGTTGTCGACGTAGTAGGCCTCGCTCTGGGCCAGCTCGTTGTCGTGGTGGGGGAAGGCCAGGTCGACGCCGCCCGAGTGGATGTCCATCTGCGCCCCGAGAATGTCGGAAGCCATGACGGAGCACTCGATGTGCCAGCCGGGGCGGCCCTGGCCCCATCTGCTGTCCCAGTACGGCTCTCCCTTCTTGGACTTTTTCCACAGCGCAAAGTCCCCCTCGTTGCGCTTCTCGCCCAGGTTCTTGGACAAGGCGCCCTCTCCGTCCTCCTGCAGCGACTTGTCGTTGCGGTTGCCCGGGCGCAGGCGCGCGTATGTGTTGCCGGCCTTCTCAAAGGCCGCGATGTCGAAGTAGACGGAGCCGTCCGACTCGTAGGCGAATCCCTTGTCGACAATGCGCGCGACGAATTCGGCAATCTGGGGCACGTACTCGGTGACGCGTGTGATGACGTCGGGGCGCAAGCAGTTGAGGGCGTCCATGTCGTCGAAGAACTCGCGCTCCATGCTCTGGGTGAGGTCGGTGAAGATGGTCTGGTCGCTCGTGTCGATGGTCTCCTTGTAGAGGGAGTCGAGGTAGGGTAGGAGGATCTCGTCGATGCCGGGGTAGAACTTCTTGTCCTTGATGGCAAACGCGGCGTTATCCATGTTGCTGATGTGCATCTTCGTCTTGGCCTCGTCGTCGCCGGGCTTGCCCTCTCCGGTCAGGGTGCCACCGGCCAGAACCTTGCCATATGCGCCGTCTCTCCTCTCGAGGTAGTTGTTTTCGTCGAGGTCGGCGGATTGGAGGAGGGGCAGGCTCTTTTCGGCGTATGCGCGGAAGGCTGTGAGGGCAAGCTTGGCCAGCTCGTCTTGGGAGTAGCTCTTCTGCTTTTCGAGTTCGAGCAAGCGTTGCCTGCGGGCCTTGATGATGATCTACAACAAAGACGGTCAACTCTCGGGCCCTGTGTTCGAAAGAGCGGTGCAGTTCAGGCAGACGAGGGACCAACCTTGTCGTCGACATCGGTGATGTTCATGACAAACTTGACATCGGCGCCAAAGTAGTGCATCATGATGCGCCGGATGATGTCGGTAGAGACATAGTTGCGCGCATGGCCCAAGTGACTCTTGTCGTAGACTGTAGGCCCGCAGGCGTACCACGAGACCTTTCCTGGGTTGATGGGCGTAAAGGGCACCGGCTGGCCGGGCTTCAGCGAGTTGTGCAGCCTCAACGACTCCATGGTCGCGATGCTGGCGCAGGACCTCCTAGAGAAACGAAGGGCGGGTATCTGAGTTGAGAGAGTAACAGAAAACCTGGTGAGTCTAAAGAGGCGATTCATCCAGTATAAAAGAGAATGGAAGTCAGGGAGAGAATCACGAGAAGGCGGAGGGAGGACGGGGGAGGCTTCAACGTGGGGGGTGAGTGACTCAAAATGCTGAGGGAGGGAGGGAGAGAGGGGATTCGACCGAGTAAGGGCCAAATCTCCCTAGTAGCACATAGTATATGTACATAGTACTTCCCTACACAAGGGGTGGGTATGACACCATTCTTCAGCCTTGCAGCCGGTGGGGCTGTGGCGTCGACGTCTGAGTGGCTGGAACATCCAATGGAGTGGAGGGAACCCCACCAGCCACATGTGCCCCGCGTCAAGCCACATTAAACTTTTTCCCATCCATTCCTCAGCCTCGCCAAGTTTTTGCTTCCAGTCTTTTTTCTCTCGTCTCGTTTGTTAGGTAGTCATTGCTCGCTTGTCTCCCATCCCCGGCGCCAGCAGCACTTGGTCTCGGCCGTAACGAAGCAAGCATCACAATGGCGAAACCCTCGCCTTTTCTCGAGCCCGGTCCTAGGACATCGGCCAATTCCCTCGCCATCGTCCAGCTCTCGCGTGACAACCTCGTCCCCCTGATCCTCCGGGACTCGACCGGTGCCGTCGACGGCTACGCCGAAGGCGCCGTCCTCAACACCCGCTTCGGCTCCTTCCCTCACTCCACCCTGATCAACGTCCCGTGGGGCTCGCAGATCCGCGCCTCCGTCGTCGATACCGGCTCCCGCGGCCGCAAGCGCAAGAGGAAGGACGACGAGACCGACGCGTCCACGCCCGCCGCCGCCGCCGCCACCGCCGACGACGCCGAAACCGAGTCGAGCGCGCCCGTCAAGAAGGCCACCGCCGCCGCAAGCGGCTTCGTCCACATCCTCCAGCCCACCGCCGAGCTATGGACCGCCGGCCTGCCCCACCGGACGCAGGTCGTCTACACCCCCGATTACAGCTACATCCTCCAGCGCATACGAGCCCGTCCCGGCACGCGACTGATCGAGGCCGGCGCCGGCAGCGGCAGCTTCACCCACGCCTCGGCGCGCGCCGTCTACAACGGCTACCCCGAGAGCGACGCGCAGCGCAGGGGCAAGGTCTTCAGCTTCGAGTTCAACAGGGACCGGTACGAGAAGATGCAGGTCGAGATCGAGGCCCACGGGCTGGAAGGCATCGTCAAGCTCTCGCACCGCGACGTCTACAACGGCGGCTTCCTGGTCGACGGCAGGAGCCCCGAGGCCGATTCCGTGTTCCTCGACCTGCCCGCCCCCTGGGACGCCCTCCGCCACCTCTCGCGACGGAAGCCGCCGCCCCAAAAGGACGACAAGGAGGCCGCGCCGCCGCCGGCGGAATGGGTGTCGCCGCTGAACCCGAACAAGTCGGTCTACATCTGCACCTTCTCGCCCTGCATCGAGCAGGTGCAGAAGACGATCAACACGATGCGAACCATGGGCTGGGTAGACATCGACATGGTCGAGATCTCGCACAAGAAGCTCAACGTCATCCGCGACCGCGCCGGCCACGGCCAGCCCGAGCGCGGCATCCCGCCCGTCGCCCGCGACGTCAAGGAGGCGGTCGGCAAGCTGCGGGAGATTGAGCGCCGCACGAGGGAGTACCACACCTCGGCGGACCCCAACTCGGCCGAAGACTCGCCGGCCGCGGGCAGCGGCGGCGGCGGCACCGCCATGGACGTGGACCGGGCGGAGACGACGAACGGCGACGGCGACGGCGACGGCGGCGCCCGAGAGGACGACCCCAACGCGGGCAAGCCCTGGCTCCAGGGCCGGGTCATCCACCGCGCGGAGCCCGAGCTGAAGACGCACACGTCCTACCTCGTGTTCGCGGTGCTGCCGCGGGAGTGGAGCGAGGGGGAAGAGGCGGCGGCGCTCGCAAAGTGGCCGTGCGGCGCCGAGACGGGCGTCATCGGGGCCAAGGACAAGGAGACGCGCAAGAAGGAGAAGCGCGAGCTGCTCCAGGGCAAGGGCAAGAGGAAGAAGAACAAGAAGGCCGAGGCCGCGTGATTGGTGGCAGGCAGGGGGTTGTGCGAGCGGGGCAGAAGGATTCGACTGTTGACGGATTGTCAAGAAAAGAAAAGAGGGAAAAAAAAGGCAACCATGGCAAATGGTAGATACCCCTAGCATCATCGTCTGGACTAGGTTTCGGGAGCACAAGTGGGGGGGGGGGGGGGGACAAATTGAAGTATTTTGGGAGCACGACTCTTTTTCACGACAGGCTGGGAAACCTTTGAGCTTGCACAATTGTTTACTTTTTTCATTTCTATGGTGTGGTGAAAATAAAAAGGCTTCCCCCTTTTTAGTCCCTGACCACCATGGCCTCCGGCTGCCGGCCCTTGCCCTCGACCAGGACGCCGGCCTTCCTCAGGATGTCGACGGTGCTCTGCACGACCTCGGGCTTGACGCCCTCGACGCCGTCGGTGAACCTGACCGTCTTGAGCCACTCGCGGGCGTCGGCCTCGGAGTAGTCGAGGTTGGTGCTGATGTAGCTGACGGCCTCGTCCTTGTTGTCGTTGAAGTGGCGGATGCCCTTGTCGAGCTTGGCGAAGAGGTCCTTGACGCGGGGGTCGAGCCTCTGGCCGCCGGCGCCGTCGTCGCGGGCGAGGGCGGTGGAGGCGACGATCTTCCAGCTGCTCCAGGGGGTGTAGATCTCGCCGACGCGGCGGATCTCGCCCGAGTCGTAGTAGCGCTTGGAGGTGAAGTGCTCCCACATGAAGAAGTCGGCGGCGCCCGAGTTGACGGCGTTGCGCAGGTTCTCAAAGGTGTTGAGGATGACCGTCTCGGAGAAGGGCTGGGGCGACGAGGGGGCCAGCCAGCCGTGCTGGTCGGCGAGGACGAAGCCCATGATCTGGCTGCCGGAGCCGATGCGCGAGACGCCGATCTTGCCGCCCTTGAGGGACTCGACCGACTTGATCTCGGGGCGCTGGGCGCCGGTGGAGATGGCCCAGCCTGTGGTGTGTGTTAGAATCGGTGTCGTTTCATCTGGTCCGGCCCGGGTGTGCGTCTATCTGGGTCCTCGGATGGGGAAAAGGGGGGACGACTTACACAGAGGGGTGTCGACGTAGGTGCCGACGAGACGGTAGCCGCCGTCTCCCGGGGCGTCCTCCTTGCCGAGGCCGGCGATCCAGCCCTCGGTCAGGCCGATTGCGATGTCGATCTCGCCGCCGCGGATGGCGGTGATCATGTGGCCGGTGCCGGACGGGAAGGGGGTGAGGATGGCATCGAGGCCGAAGTACTGCTTGGCGAAGTGGAGGGGGGTGGAAAAGTGCTCGGGCACGTAGCCGATTCTGAGAGGGGAGGCCATGGTTGAGACGGTGAGTTGAGAGGCGAGCGATGCTGCAAGACGGGCAGGTTTACGGTAAGTGTGTAGAGAGAGGGGAGGGGAGTGAGAGGGAGATATCAGAAGCAAGAAGAGTGTTTATGTTCTCCACGACCTCTCGGACTACTTGTAGGAAATGTATTATGTATGTATGTAGGTAGGTATGTAGGTATGTAGGTATGTATGTATGGTGCGGGGTCCCCGTGTGCGATTCTTTACATGTTTAGGTAGTGCCCCGCGCGAGCTTCTTCAGCAAGGGTGTGGCGGAGCCACGGTGGGGCCCCCGCCTCCCGCTCCCGCTCCCACCCTTCACTCCCGGCGCTTCCGTGCGCCCGGCACATCATTACATAATATGCCGAAAAGAGGCGGTTTAGTCATCCATCTGCTGAGATACGTACCGATCTACCTAGGTACCTAGCGAGGGAAATCAACGGCCCTTACATAAGCACACCTACCAGTACATCATTCACTCATTCGCCTGCAGACTCGCTTGCTCAAACATCCATCCATCTGCCTTGCTCAACACCAACACACACACACAACCGATGGCCGACCCCGACAACGACCGAGCCTCGACGCGCGATTTACTACGGATACTATATATGTGCAAACCTTGACCACGCCCATCTTGTTTGGAAACCCCCGCCCGCCACTGACCAGTCACCAGCGCGCTTTCGACCGAGGAGCCCATTGTTGGCGTGACTTCTGCGGCGCCTCGAAACCTAAAAGGACCATTTTGCCTTTCTATCCGCAACACACGTAACATCGCGCCTTGGCGGAACACCTCCGGCGACAAGGAAATCCCCGAGGCCAGAAGAGGGGAGGGGGGAGGGGATAACAGGCTCCGGCCCCGTCTCCGTCCCGTATGGTTCCCCTCCTCAGATGAAATGACGCATGTGTCAATACCCCGCGGCTAGGTAGTAGGTGTTATCCTCATCGAACTTGTTGTCTTCTTCGTCCCGACTCCAGGAAAGTCGTCGAGGCAAGGGAGGAGCCATCGGGGTTCGACGGGTTGATTTGACCGGCGACATGCCCACAAGGCAGACACGTCTTAACATCAGCCAAGCGTAATGTAAGTAGGTAGCGACATGGTGGGAGACCGGTCGGCCAGTGACTTATCCGCCGACCCGGGAGCCCTGGATGGTTGGAAATGCCGTGGTCTAGTTGCAATACACATTTATCCTTCTGCTCTCTCCTTTTCTTTGATCTTCTTCTCTTGGAAGACGAAGCCTAGCCCAAACACACGACTCTCGACTGCCTTTGGAGGACTTGTTACCGAAGCTCACTGCCGGCCGTTGTCGTGAAACTTGTCATGAAAGAAACGCCTTGTCTCTGGAGAAGCATTTTTCTGTTCTGGACTCATGACAATGCTCGTTCTTTGACCATTGCATGGACTCTCGAGATGGGGGCAGGTTCCACGGTCTACTGACGGGCCGCTTCTTGCAAGTCGTTACCTGCTGAAACCGGCCGGACGGCCTCAAGACCGACGACGAATCCAAGCAATGTATAACAAGCGCGAACAAACAGAAAAGCCAAGCAACCCGATGGCAGAAGTTCCAACAGTCAAATAGCTGCGAGGGTTTCCATCTTGACGGGTTTGCGACAGCAGACACAGAAACCAAGCAAAGTCATCCTCCCCCTCCTCCTTGTAACTCACATATAACCCTGCCCGTTCGACCTCGCTCTCAGGGGCCTCGCTCTCGCCGTCGGATCTTCGCCCTTTTACTACCGAACCACCCCTCTTACTACCGCACCGGGCAAGGCACGAGATGGGAGACCAGACCGCCGAGTTGGGCAAGTATATTGCAAAGTATCACCGCAGACGCCGCCACCTCCCCGACGGGCATGATCGCATCTTCGGCACCGAGAACCAGCCTCTCCTGAAAAGGGGACAGAAGAACCGAGTCCTGCTCTACGCGGGATGCTTCAACCCGCCCCACCTCGGCCACTACAACCTCCTCCGGCGCGCCTTCGAGGGCAGCCGGGACATAAACGTCATCGCGGCCGTCGTCCTCCCCGTCGACGACAAAGCCCTGGCGGCCAAGTGCGAGTGGAAGGGCCAGAGCCTCGTCCTGTCGAAGCGCGAGCGGGCGCACCTCTGGCGGTCGGACCCGCGGTTCATGCCCGAGTGGTGGGTGCACGACGGCAGCACCGACGGGTGGGGCCGGCTGCGCAGGAAGCTGGAGAACGCGGTCCAGGCGGACGGGTTCGAGATCCAGTTCACCGCCGTCGTCGGATCGGACTACATCGGGCGGCTCGAGGAGTACGACGGGCGCTGGTGGGGCTGCCGCGAGACCATCACCAGCGACGCCGGCAGGTCGAGCGACCTCGTCAAGCCCGACGGCTCCCTCTACGCGCTCCCCCGCTACTTCACGCCCTAGGAGGACGTGGGGGCCGCCGGGGAGAGCGCCGCGGAGGGGCTCCCGGACGACGCGACCCAGGGCTCACCCACCTCGGCTCTGGTGGCGCAGGGCGAGAAGAGGGCGGTCAAGGTCTGCAACCTCATGTGGGACGAGAGCGTGTGGGTGCGCTTCGTCCCGGCCGACGCCGAGCCTCTCGACATTGGCGCGACGGGAATCCGGGACCTGATCGAAGGCGACGCGGAGAGCGACGACCTCTGCGAGAGCCTGCGAGGGCTGGTCCTGAGCCCCGAGATCCTGACTGGCATCGTCTGGAGCCGCTATCTCGCTGGCTAGCCTGAGCCCCCATATGACGGAGCAGGTTTTTGGACGAATTCGCGTGGCGGTGGGAGTTTCTGGGACGGAGGTCGGCGTGAGGGACGGAGATTGGGGATATGTTGCTTCACCACATGGGGCGCTTCTCTGCTGCATGGCCTGTTTCTTCTTTTTTCCTTTCCGGTTCGTACTTTTCGTTTTGTGCTTGGATATCTCGAATTAGATAGCCTCGTTCTCAACGTCGTTGCATATCATAGCCCGGCTTAGATTGACATAAAGTTACCTTGCAGCAAAGTGTCTTACGGTCCCCCTCACTCACATGCAGCTGCCAGCTCATCAAAGGCCCCTCCGGCGCTGGAATCGATTGGGAACAGGAAGTCTCGTGTCCTCCAAAAAAAGGGCTGCTCCTCGAGGGCTAAAGTGTCGCGGTTAAATGCCCTTTGCCTTGGCTCTCGAAACGAGGCCCCGAAGTCCAACTACCGACATGATGGAGTTTAGCCGCTACGCACCGGGCAATTATGCGGGGGGCGCTGTGGTAGCAGTTGCTCGTTAGCCAGATTAATTGGGACCGAAATATCAATGTATAACCACCTCGCATGGCTGATTTATTGCGTGCGTGATATCTTGGCGACCTCGTGTTGCCGCCCTGTGTCAACGCATCGGGCGTCAAGCACGGTGAGTGTCGTGCGAGGGGTTCCGGGCCTATATGCATATATAGATATGTATACAAGGCATGCTTGGAACTAACCAAAGGACGAGTGCTCGCCGGGAAGCTATAGACGAAGGTGCGATAACTGTGTCTACCTCCTTTATGCCCGAACCACCAAGCATGTCAGTCAGAAACATTCTCCTCCGCACGCTGCTGGCCACCCCGTTGGGGCTTGCGCATCCGCACGGCGCAGGGGAAAGGGAGTTCCAGCACTCGGCGCAGCCCTGGTACAGACGGTCTCTGGACCACTGCGCCGAAGCCTTCTCCGCCCCCGAGTTTGTTAAGCGGACCGTCGAGAGGCGGACCGACGAGCTGCGACGGCTGCGCAAGTCAAGGGGCATCAAAGACATGTGAGCGGGACGCCGGATACCCCGAGGTGTATGCCGCTGATCCAAGGCCCGCTCTTACCCCAGTCCGATCATCCACGGGCGGGACTTCGACGACGTCCTCGACAAGGACCACCGCGTCAACAAGACTTACAACGAGCACACGCCGGCCTCGGAACTATTTGCGGATTCCGGAGCGTGCATGCTGACGCCCGAGCAGACCGAAGGCCCTCTATGTGAGGAGCTTTTCTCCCCCCAAAGATCAGTGTCTGTCTGGACTCATTCATTCTAGACGTCAAGGGCGAAGAGGTCCGCAGAGAACTGACCGAGGGCGAGAGCGGCGTCAAGATGACCATCGACATCCAGGTCGTGGACGTCAGGACCTGCCAGCCCATCACCAACGCCGCCGTTGACTTTTGGAGCGCAAACTCGACTGCAAGTCACGACCCCTCCCCAACCCCCAACCCCCGGCGTTCATAGACATCCGACGCTTTGGAAGTTTGCTGATGCCCCCTCCCAGGGCGTCTACGGAGGTGTCCTCAACTACCCCGGCAACGGCGACCCCAACGACCTGTCCCTCATCAACACCACCACCCTCCGCGGAGTCCAGTTCACCGACAACGAGCGCATGGCGGCGTTCGATACCGTCGTTCCGGGCCATTACGTGGGGAGAACCAACCACGTCCACGGTCAGTATATTCCCTAACGAGAACCATCGCCTCGCAGCACAAAAGTAAGTCATGACTGACCTTGCCCCCCGCGTTCCCCCCCTCCCCAGCAATCGCCCACATTGGCGCCACCAAGCTGCCCAACGATACCATCACCGGCGGCAGGGTCGCGCATATCGGCCAGATGTACTTTGACCAGAAGCTCCTCGACGCCGTCGAGGAGCTGCCGCCGTACTCGGCCAACCACCAGGCCGTCACCGGGAACGCGCAGGACAGGCTGATGAGCGCGGCCTCCTCCGACGCCGACGACCCGGTCGCGCGCTACGCCCTGGTCGGCAGCACCCTGGCCGACGGCATCTACGCCTGGATCCGCTTCGGCGTCGACGCCGACGCCAACCGGCCGCTGAACCCGGCCGCGTGGATCGACGAGGACGGCGGGCACCAGGGCAACCCCAACAACCCGGGGGTGCCGGCGTTCCCTGGCCGGCCTGCCGGGCGGTCGAGGAAGAGGCAGGACAGTTACTGAGGGGGGGGGGGGGGGGGCGGTCTGCGGAACAGGTGCCAGAGCGCAAAAAAGCACGGCGCTTTGGTTCCCTTCCTGTCTTCTCTCATAGGTCGTCAGTCACTTTTGAGAGGGTGATCCCGATCTTGGCATATACATACTACATCCAAGCACTGCACATCTCTGGTCCTTTGGCAAAATGGGCGACGGGGCGGATCAACGTGCGCCTCAACTCCATCTCGTAGATTTCCCTAGCGCCGTGCCGTATCCTGCTTCGAAGCAGCCATGAACTCGGCTATTTATGCCATTTGGCAGGTATCTGCGTGGTCCCGATCTGGAAGCAAGCAGTCAATAGCGCGGTGCGGCTGAGAAGCACAGCTCGTCAACTTAGACTGGCTTCACCACGAACTCCCCCTTGCACTATTGTTCGGATTCGCCTGTTCGGCGTATCTAGTCCAAGAAACCCCGCAGTAGCGCAGTCGATAGTTCAACTGGCACATCCAAAATGGGAGTTGTCGTGACCCCCCGACCGGGCCGACCCTCGGGTCGATTCGAACATGACGCCAGCCCTACCACATAACCAAAATGAGGCGTGTGTAACCATGAGAGAGGGTTGGGAAGGGGAGGGGGCGTACTTTAAGGGCAGACCCTGCAGATCTGAACACCGCGCCGTCCGTTCTCTCACACTTACGCTTGGGCGTCCCTTGCGTCCAACCTGGAATAGCCGCGCTCGCTGTTTGTCCCATCACCATCACGGCAAGACCATGGCTTCGGTGCCGACGTTGCCGACGCTGCCGAGTCGGCAGAGCGCCGCTGTTCCTCGCTTCAGCTACGACGACAAGCAGGCACGCCTACCCTCGGCATCGACTCACATCAGGGTTCTCGAACTCTATCCCTCCACGCACGTCACAACGTCCGCGTCCTGGTCCGGGGCAGCAAGCTCCCCAGACGACGAGGAGGACCCCGGGCGCGCTGCAGCTGACGCACGCCACTCGAGCCCGCTGCGGTGCGTCGTCTCAACCACGCCAATCGCCACGCCGCGGGCCTACAGGGCGCTCTCGTACACCTGGGGACGGCCGGACAAGTCCCACAGCATTGACATTGGGGGCGCGCGCCTCGGCATCACGGCCTCCCTCGACGCGGCACTGCGGCACGTCCGCCAAGACGACGAGCCCGTCACGCTCTGGGTGGACCAGATCTGCATCAACCAGGCGGACGCCGGGGAGAAGAACGAGCAGGTGCCGCTCATGGCGCAGATCTACAGCCGGGCCGAGCTCGTCGTCGTCTGGCTCGGCCCCGCGGCGGACGGCTCCGACGCGCTGATGGAGTGCTGGAGGGACGTCGGCCAAGCGGCCCGCGACCTGGGCATCGAGAGCTACCTCACCAGGGAGCGGTTCCCGCTCCTGTACCCGATGCTGGAGAACCGCGACCCCGACGACCCGGCGGCGGCGGCGCGGTTCCAGGCCCTGCAGGAGAGGGCGGCGCCGGCGTTCGGCGCCCTCCTGGGGGCCATGGTCGCCTGGAACGGGAGGCCCTGGTTCGGCCGCGTGTGGACGATACAGGAGCAGGCCCTGGGCCCCAACGCGTCCTTCCTGTGCGGGTCCAGGACGCTGGACCTGGACCTGCTGCCCCTGGCGACGTTGATATTCGACCGGTGCATGAGCGGCGAGATCACAAAGAACCCGGACGACCACGAGCGCATCAGGCTGCTGGCCGAGGCTCAGAACGGCCGGTCCCGTTCGTTGATGACCGTCCGGCGTCGGCGGCGCAACTTCGTCAAGGGCGAGGGGCTCGGGGACGACCTGTACGGCGTCCTGAGGAAGGCGTACGTGGACGGGGAGGCCCGGGCGACCCTGCCGCGGGACCGGGTCTACGGCCTGCTCAGCGTCGCCGTGGACGCGGGGCGGCTGCGGATCGTCCCGGACTACGCCTCCCCGGACTGCCGTCCCGCCTTCGTGGACGCCGCCCGCGCCGTCGTCCTCCGCGCCGGCCGCGTCGAGGCGCTCTCCTTTTCGCAGTTCCCAAAGGACGTCGACGGGCTGCCGTCCTGGGTCCCGGACTGGAGGCCGACGCTGGAGCGCTCGTACCTGGCCTCGTTCGAGGACGCGGACGGGACCATCGTGCGAGCGGCGGGCGACAGCACGGTCGAGGCCGTGCACACGGACGACCCGTGCGTGCTCGGGGTGCGCGGCCTCGTCGTCGACGCCATCGACGAGACGGGCGACGTGTGGACGTGGGAGGCGGGCAAGGCGGCTCGCGTCAACCACTTGCGGACCGTCAAGGCCCTCTGCGATAAGTCGTCCGCGAGGAGGAGGAGGAGCGGGCGTGACGGCGACGACGACGACGACGACGACATCTACGAGAGCAGCGAGAGGCGAGCCGAGGCCGCGTGGAGGGTGCCCGTGGGAGACATGTACTGGACCGCCGGGGGCGGCTACAACCGCGCCGCGCGGGCCGACAGGGATGACTACGAGGCCTGCCTGGCCGTCCTCGCGCTGGCCCTCGAGGGCTTCGAGTCCGTGCCGCCAGAGCAGCGCCAGCGGCGGGCGGAGGAGTTCCGCCGCATGATCCCGGCGCAGTCCAGCTACAGCGAGAACATGGACAAGATGACGGGCAAGCGACCCTACGTGACGAGGCTGGGGTACGTGGGGATGGCCCCGGGCGGCGCGCGCGCGGGTGACGTGGTCGTGGTGCTGCTCGGCTCTCGGATCCCCTACGTGCTGAGACCGTCCGGAGATGGGACGGCGGGGTTCTGTTTCGTCGGCGAGGCGTACTGCGACGGGGCGATGGACGGCGAGATGTTGACTAAGCGGCCGCAAGAGACCTTTCTCATTGCTTGATTTGGACGGTTCATACACGAAAGGGGGGTTGTGCGTGTGTGTGGGAAGGGCAAGAGGAACATGTCTGAGAGTTGGGGGGGTCAGGCGGCGGATGGAATACGTGTGAGCAGCAACTGATTTGATTTTATCTGAAGCACACTCCCGTCGAGTGTTTCCTCTATAGGCGTGCCGTTCCACGCGTCTGATCTCTCTAGTGTAATATGAAATAAGTCTATGGTTGTGCGACGACGGAACCGAATCCTCCCCCGTGGCTCTAAGGGGTATGGAGTTCACATAGTCTCCCGGTAATGGAGAAAGGCATTCGAAGAGACATCGGCCAAGTAATAAAAGGAACCAAGACAGGTAGAGACAGTGAAGGGGGTATTCAGATTTATGTATAAAAAAAAAAAAAAGAGAAAAGAATCCATTCTGGAATCCGCGCGCTTCTCTGACGCTGATGATGATGATGATGATATGCTGTCGGGGGGGGTTTTCCCATCTTCCCATCCAACCCTCCCTCGCCCCAAAAATGATAACGCCACTTCGCTCGGCCAGAGCGGAAATATTGCCATGAAAAAAACCTTTCCCAGATCCAAGCCTCTGGTTTAGCTAGAAAAAACAAACCGCTTGTGATTGAACCATTTAAACCCAAATCTTCTGTAATTTCTTTCTCCTGTGGGCGGCTCTAGTTCGCTCGGGTGAGAGCGCGCCCTTTGTCGGAACCATTTTTGCCCTTCACTAAACACATACGCAAAGCCCCTTCCCCACGTTCCACTGAGCCCCTCGGTGGGGACTTGCTCAGTGGTCGTTGAAGTCCTCGTCCCTCATGGTGTACATGATGTCCTGGACGACGACGGCCCTGACGTGGTTGTAGAGGACGTAGAAGTAGGCGAGGAGGAGGCAGACGCTCATGCCCGTCGCGAACCACTGCACCGCCTCGTTGCCGAGCTGCTTGCCGATGGTGATGGTGGCGAGGGTGAAGCCGGTGTTGGGGAAGACCATGGCCCACCAGCCCAGGTGGAAGTAGACGGGGGGCGAGGAGATGACGGCGATGATGGCGATGCCGAACCACCAGGCGGCGAGGGCCCAGAGGAAGATGGCGGACATGAGGGCGATGGTGCGGATGATGCCGGCGTCGATGATGATGCCGTCGCGGTCGGGGTCGAGGTTGTTGGGCAGGCCGTTGGCCATGCCGATGAGGGCGAGGGCGGTGAAGGCCGGCGGGCCGACGTTCATGAACAGGCCGGGGCGGTGCTCGCGGTTGGGCAGACCGGCGGACATGAGGCGGCCGACCATGTGGGCGTACATGAGGACGGCGACGGACAGGCCCAGCCCCTGGCAGGTGAGGCCGGCGACGACGATGGGCACGGCGGCGATCTCGGGCTGGGTGTCGGCGATGACGGAGGCGATGGTGCCGGTGAGCATGATGGGGAAGATGGGCAGGATCCAGGTGGGCATCATGGTCTGCAGGCCAAAGTTGTGCCTGGCGAAGACGAAGCTGTACTGGCCGATGGCGAGCATGAGGGTGACGATGAGGTAGCCCCAGAAGGCGACCTGGACGGCCCACACGAGCGTCTCGTCGTTCTCGGGGATGGCGTAGCGGCTCGTGCTCGTGATGAGGGTGGCGATGGACAGGAAGAAGGTCGGGAAGAAGAAGCCCTCGCGCTCGTGCGTCAGCGACTTCTTGAAGTCGCCGGGGTACAGGAAGAAGCGGGCGAGCATGGCGGAGCTGATGAGGACGAAGACGATGAGGTTGATGACGTAGACGACGGTGCCGATCTGCCTGAGGCCGGGGAACTGGTGCGGCTGGGCGAAGATGAGGAGGGCGAGGCCGCCCGTGCTCATGGAGAGCGTGTACCACGCCCAGGTGAAGTGGTGCAGGCGGGCCTTCCAGGCCATCCTCGGCCGGTTCGGGTCGTTGATGTCGACGTGGCCGTGGCCGTGGGCGTCGTGGGCGGGCGAGGCGCCCTTCTCGATGATGGGCGTGACGTTCGTCTCCTTGTCACCCATCATCATCGTCTTGCCCTTGTCGAACTTCATGTCCAGCGGCGCCAGCTTGGGGGAGTTTGGTCTTGACGTTTGCCATTCCGCCGAGTTCTTGCGTGTGGACACGGCAGACTCCGTCCAGGCCGAGCTCGTCGGATCCCTACGATCCATCTTGGATTGTGATTGTATCTGTTCTTTTTTCTTTTTTTATGTTTTTTTTGTTGCTGTTGTATAAGCAGCACGTCGAATCTCGCAGAGAATAAGTCGTTTGCTCGTTTAGGTGGTGGGGGGGGAGGGTGATGGTGTAATAAGCGGCAATGCCGAGTGAGTAGTCGACTTGTTTGATGAAGAGGACGAAACAACTCGATTCACCTAAGGGGGGAAGGGGGGACGTAGATATATATGTTCTCGAAGTGAAAATAAATGTGGGTTTGGCGATGATGAAAAAGACTTGGTAAGGAACTAAACAAAGTGACTGAAAAAGGGAAAGTTGCTTTCGCTGACCAAGGGGAATCCAGCTCCGGTGGACCAAAAAACTTAGATTGATGGCCTTGGACGGGATGATATATGTCCCTCTGGAGCGACTGGAGGGCGTGCAGACAAGAGAGCCCGGATCTTCAGACCAAGAAAGCGAGTGTTTCTCAGAATAGATACCGACTGGGACTGGAGTTTGGAGGTGACAACAGGGTATCAGTCGGGTGGGGACGAGAACGTGCAGTTCGATTTGAGTGATGGAGAGAGAGGGAGAGAGAGAGAGAGAGAGACAGGCAGGGGGAGTGTGTGTGTGTGTGAGAGTTGAACCAAAATACACCAAGTGTGCGTGTATGAGACGACTGGAGACGGTATCTGGGAGAGAGTGGATACGTCGAGGTTTCCAACCACCCCCCTTGTCCGAGGGCCAACTGGGATGAGTGGGCTTGGCGGGGGAGATCCCTCTCTCTGGGTACCTAGGTAGGTATTGAGTTGAGGTGGTGTATTGGTAGGTTCAATGTTGTTATCTGCCACCCTCGAGTTTGTTTGCCGGGCTCCCTGACCCTTGGACGGCTGTGCGGGTACGAGAAGGCAGACTGAGAGTCTCGACGCCAAATTGGGGGTGGGAAGTTGGGACGAGAGGAGACCCGCTCGACGACCATGCATCCGCGCCAAAGTGCCAATCTGCCAAGACGAGCACGAGCACCAGGAGGTAGGTAGGTAGCTTTGGGCTGTGATAATGGATTCGTGGCGGGCGAGAGAGAGAGGCACAGGATGGGGAGGGGGGTCCCACAAGACGTCGAGTTTTTTCAAATTAACCCGGCGGCAATACCGGCATGTATGTAGGCCACATTGAGATGGAGAGACAGACGGAGACGGAGAGACGGAGAGAATGAGAGAGAAAGAATGAGAAAGGGTAACACAAACGTTGGATCTGGCCCGGGCATTCGGGGCCGAGTACTGAAGGCCCGGTGACCCAGGTGCCGGACAATGAGAGAGCCCACGCCTGCCTGCCGTGTGCCGCTGCGGTCCGCGTCGTTGTGTTGAGTTGAGGCTCTTTGAGAAGAACGTGGGCGGGCTGGCGTTTGGGGCGTGTGTGACGTGGCGGCGGTGGCGGCCTGGGCCTCGCGGGCTTCCAAGACTAACCCCCACGACTTGACAGATACACACTCACACACACGTAGTACGCCAAGCGGCCTACTACAGGTAGAGGACCCAGTTGGGCGACGAGTGTCTGCCAGAACAGGAAGGATGGCGAGGGTCAGGGGGGGGGGGCTGGCCCGGTAGACGACGTGCGAGGGGTGTGGCACAGGGGCGGGTAGGTTAGTAGGTGTTGTGATGTAGTATACCAAGACACTAGGAGAGAGATTGCCTACGACCAGCTAGTCACGTAGGGTAGGATAGGGTAGGGTAGGTAGCACAGCGTCGTGTATCGTACCTGGATATGGCTGAAGAATGATGGTGAAAGGCGCCTACCGTCCGGATGTCTCAGACGGGGGTGACGAATGCGGTAGGTGATGTACACTGAGATGAAGGAGGAACCTCTGGTCAGGGTCAAGGGGCAGGCTGGTCGATATGAAGCGATACAAGCGTCGAAGTATTTCGAGCCCAAGGGGGTACCTCCTGCGCATCCATACATACCTACGAATACTACTTCGTAGTCTACAGTTCGGTCGCAGCCGTGCCAAGGCTTGGCATTGTATCTCATTGCCAAGGGGATGAAGACGTGCGGGAGATGGACTGGAAGAAGCAGAGACGAGGGGTGTGTGTGGTTGTGTCATGGTCGTGGCCCACGGGCGTGGCCAATCGGGGGGCCACCAGAGTACCTTGGCCGCGTTGTCTTTGAGGAGGCCGTGCTTGACACTCACACACACACCCTCTCTGGCTGTCGTCTTGGCTGGCATTTTACTTCACTGTATACAGGTCTTGTCTTGTCTTGCCTTGCTTATCTGCTTGGTTCCTTGATGCTTTCTTATCTGGACGGTGTAATTGAGATAGATCCATGGGGGGGCATCTCGGCGTCGATCATCCACCCAAAAGGAAGCCCTTTGCACCCCGTTCAAGTCTCCACGCCTGCGAGGGATAGACCAATGGGCATCCTGCCTTGGGGGGGGTTCTGTTAGTAGGTTTGCGGCAGTATCGTCGGGGAATATTAATAGCCCCCCCATGCAGACTGGTAGTGTATTTTGCTTCAGGTCGGGCTGGGACGCGATCTTCGTTGTAGACTCACTTGACGGAGTATCAACACCCCCCTCACGTACTGAGTACGTACGGTATGACATCAAACTGCAGTACTCGGGTGTGTGTGTGTGTGTGTGTATACGCAGCAACAGCAGATCCATCAAATGGCAGCAGCAGCAGCAGCACAAGCAAAACATCAGATCATGGATATTCGGGATCATCAAGGAACACGCACTCGCACACGCGCACACACGCTCCACACACACACACACACGTCAACAGTCCTGCGATATGGTCCGTCCTCCCTTACCCTTCCCGCTGCCGCCACCAGACGGGGTGATGCTTGGAGGGCGAGGTACCGCCACGAAGTTCTTCGAAAGGGAGGGCGGGAGGGAGAGGCGTAGGTAGAGACGTCTGCCATAGCCTATAGCCTATAGGAAAGGAGGGTGTGTGGCAGACCAGGGGGCGTGTCCCCCCCCTCCGGGTGTCCGAGTCGGGCAATTCGTTTCACGATCTGAGGGCTCTGTCCGCCAAGAGATGGGAGGACCCGCCCCTTGGACCTCGAAACACGTTCTGGCAATGACGGGATTCGCACCGGCAGACTTTTTTGTCCCCCCCTCCCTTTCAATCTCCTTTCTCTCCCTTCCAAATTCCTTCGTTTGGTAGCGTACTACGTCGTGTAGAAGCGCGGTAGGGCGGTGGCGGTACGGACGGGGGAGAAACCAGGTCCGGCCAAGGCCAAGATAAGCCAAGCCCAAGCCAAGCCAAGTCAAGTCAAAGCCGCCCGTTTTTTTCATTGACGTCGGGCCGCCGCCGCCGCCGGCTTCTTGAAAGCGTTCTACGGCTCGTCGACGGCGGCAGGCATGCGATCTAGGGGGGGAGGGAGGGATATGGGAAGGCATTCGCAGCGCGAGGCTGCGCACCTCTGCCAAGACCGGCTCTAGATTGCCATTCGAAGTACGGATATGCCCGCTCAGTAGGCTGGGAGGCGTGTTGATGGGGGGGGGGGGGGGAATGCCCCCCCTGTCCCCTGATTATTGCGTGTGCTGTCACAGCATGCGCGCGCCCAAACTCTGTCTAGTTAGCCTTTCTCTGCGTCTTGGAAGACGAGACGTCAGCGGTTACGCCTCCGCATCGATGCTGCCTCTCTCCCCCAGTGTCCCTCGTGCTCCTCCGTGGGGATCGCCCGCATGCCATCGCAAACACGCTCAACCTTAACCAGAAAAAAGACGGACAGGCACTCATGACTTCCACGTCGTGCGCTACACAAGCTGCGGGCGGTGTCCACTCGCAGTGGACACGAGAATGGGCCGGAACCAAAATACACTCGACACAGAACGTCAACTGCGGCAGAAAAGCGGCCGTGGGGGGGTGGTCGGTTGCGAGTCTGGGCCGGATTATTTTGGTGCTACCCGGCCGTGGCTCGTGGGATCAACGGGGATTCAGGAGACGGAACCCACACGGGCGAAACGCCGCTCTGGCCCGACGTGTGAGGAAACCGACCAGGGAGGACGCCTCCGTTTCCGTTTCTAGAGAGGCCCGGCGATAAGAACGACCAAACCCAAGCTCGTCTCGCTCTACGGGCTGGACCTGACAGCTATTCCCCCTGAGGTTTCTATTCGTGATTTCTTGTCTTCCTCTCTCTTGCTGTGGTCGGGGCTGCCAAGAGCGAGACGAGCATCATCCTTGGACGGTCAGGGGAGAGAGAGAGAGAGAGCCCTCTTCCGCCCCCCCTTCGGGTCCGCGGTTGTCATTCAGTATGCGGCTATTGAAATAGAAGTCAAAAAAGAGGGTCGCCCGTCGTCGTGTCCCAGCATTTTCCTCTTCGAAGAGTCAAAAAAGTCTCCCCACACCCCTGGGTCCCGTCTGCCTGCCGGAGGCTCAAGACAAATAAGATTTCGGGGCCCGGTCGACTAGAGCCGGCCGAGCCGCCAGGTCCTGACCTGACCTGACGGGTTTTTTGATAACGGCGAAAGGGAAGGGGTTTTGAAGAAGGAGAGATACGCCGATTGCCACACAGAGTAGTGATGCCCACGGGGAGAGAGAGAGAGAGAGAGAGAGAGAGAGAGAGAGAGAGAGAGAGAGACGTTCTGCTGATGTTCCCTGATCGCGCCCACTTGGATCTCCTCCTCCTCCCCCACAGAACCGTGCCTGTCCGAGGCCTAGCCCACGTCCAAAGGGAATCTGTTGATTGTTCACTGTCCATTCGACGAGTCCGCGACCAAGTGCTGCTGACAGCGGCTCGCCCAAACAAAGCACACGCGCACACATACACACACACACACACGCACGCACGCACGCACAAACCGCCGCCGCCATACAATATGGCCAGCAGTGGAAGCAAGCCTCCTTGGCCCTCCTTGGCCACCTTGGCCACCTTGGCTTCTTGGCCGTTCATCATGTACCGCCCGGCACCCATCACCTACCTATCCGACTTATCAGACAGGGGAGACTGTGTGTGCATATGCGCAACCGCACATCATAAGTGGCCCGGTGTGTATAGCTTCCAGGGTTCGCCGGCAGAGCCTCTCCGCCCTCCCTCTGCCTCTCTCTCTCCTTGGCCTCCCGCAGGTGTGAGCCCCCCCCCCCCCCCCCCCGGGAATGCACTCCCGGATCGCCGCAGCGCACAAAACAAAAGCGAGCGAGCAAGCAGTTCCAATAATACACCACCTCGGACGGAGAAGGCTCGGATGGCTAAAGCGTACAAAACCCCCCCCTCTTCTCCCTTTGTACGAAGTAGCCGCCTGTTGCTATTCTGGTGGGCATGTCTTGGCTCTTGTTTCTTCTTCTCCGCCATGCCATTGCGCCGTCGTCTGGTTTCTGTTCCTTGGTGGGGTTTATTTTTATTTTTATTTTTTATAGCCCTCTTCTTCTTTTCCAATCGCGATGGAAAGCCTCGACGGAACGACCGTGGTACGGAAAAAAAAAAAAAAAAAGAGAAAAAAAGGTCCGTGTTTGGCCTCGTCGTCGTCCTTCACGCCCCCCCCCCTTTGCCGAACGACTCGACCGGTACTACCGTGATTCCTCTTATCTCGCGTCGCCTGGCATCGCCTCGACGCCCAATGAAGCCATCGAGCAGCAAAGTGCCAAGACGATGCATGACGGACGGGCTGTCCATTAAAGGAGGGTGGATGGGGCAATAAAAGGTTGATATGAGCACCCGTGTAGGTAAGGTAAGGTAAGGTAGGTATATACTATGCAACCCGGGAACCCCGTGGCAAATTTGCCAGTGACAGGGCTCCCGGGGCCAGCGAGCGCGCCTACGCCGGGGGGAACATTCTGGTGTTCTCTATCTCGCCGACTTGGCTCTTGACGGGACAAGAGAGAGAGGGAGGGGGAGAGAGAGAGAGAGAGACAAAGCACATCCCGTCTGCATCGCCGGTGGGCGTGTCCCTCTTGGCCAGATTACCAGATTGGGTGACATGATCTACCGCCGAGTCGCCAAGCAGGAAAATCCCTATTCCCTCTCAACGGCGCTATGCAAAGCTACTGCAGCATTCAAGCACCCAGGCACAGGCACATACATATTTCACAGGTAGGTAATGTGTTCCCGTCAAGGGGTTTCGACACAGGCATGCATGCGACCACACATAGGTAACAACCACACGCCCCCTTAACCGTTGGGGGGGGGGGGGGGGTTCGTCACATCTGCCAAGGCGCCGCCTCGAAACACGCGAGCGTCGACGATGAGCCATCGCCCCCCATCGGCCGCAACCGCTTCCGTCGTCCGTCGGCGCGGATGTGCCAAAAAAACCTGCAACCGCCCAGCGCTAGACCACTCACTTCGCTGCACGCCGCGGCGCCGAAACGGCAGCTTAGCTAGCTAGCCTCTGGCTGCTCCGGGCCGCCGAAGGGACGGGGGCGGTGGTGCCGCGTCATCATCATCATCATCATCGGCAAAAGACCCAAGTGTAGGCAGTAACTTGGTTAGCTAGCTCCTGTTGTCGCTTTACGGTTCGCGCCATGGCAGTGCTAGTAGTCTGCAACACCGGAACCAAACATCTTGGCGAGACCCTCACTTTGTCCCCACCGGAATGACAGATCAGAGAGGGTGTGTGTGAGTGAGTGAGTGAGTGAGTGTAAGAGAGAGAGAGAGAGAGAGAGAGAGAGAGTGAGAGAGTGAGAGAGTGAGAGAGAGACAGGTTGCGAGACGCCGTTGTCCATGGAGAAACAAGAGGAAGCAGCAGTGCCTTGAACCGCCCGTCGCACGGATGTCCCTGATGCCACCGCCATCATCAACACCATCGTCGGCCGTGATAATTGGTGGGCGTGAAGGTCGCTGGATTACGCGTTTGATGTCGACTCGCCCGCTGAGCCACCGTTATAGCGCGAGAAACAGTCTGTCCTCGGTCTTTCTTATTACTCTTTTTTAATTCTTTGTTAATTCTTTTTAATATTTTTAATTTTTCTAATTCTTTTTTTATCCTAATCCGAACGTGTCCAAGATGACTCTTTTTTCCTTTCTCTTCGATTAACCCACGCATCATACCCCTTCGGCAACATCCTAGGACACAGCACTGCGTCTACACCGTGACAACCACGGTGGGACCTCTCATTACCTAGATTTGTATTGACGGAGCAACTTTGTCTTGGCGGGATACCACCTAGTCAAGCAAGGTCCAAGGCAAAAAATGCATGAGCCTGTTGCAGATCATCCGGTCGCCGTGGGTAGCAAATTGCCCCAATCTTCAACCCCCTCCCCCCTTGGGCCCTTACACCATCCGCCTCTCCCTCCCGTTCACTCTTCTGTCTTTGAAATCATGCATTGGGCCATCAGGGAAAGCCCCGAACTCCACCTGTCAGCGCACCGCGGGACGCCGGATGGTCCCTGATGCCCGCGAAGCTTATGGGCGAGCGACCTTTTACCGGCCGGATCCCCGACGCGATAGTCGAGGCATACCAGAAAGCAACCAGGCCAGAAACCCGGCTCATAACACCCAGGGAAGCTGGTTGTCTGGGTCCGCCGGCGAGGAGGTGAAGCACCCAACGTTGGGCCAAGACGTGCTCTCTTCCGAAAACCCCCGAGGACTGGGGTGGGGGGTTTGTTGGGCTGAGTGCCTTTCTTTTTTCTTCTTTTTTTCCCTTATCTCTTCTCGGTTTTTTTTTTTTTAAGCTGACGTCCGTTCGCGTGCTGGGGTTTATGCGATGCAATTTCAAAAAAGGATTGAAAAAACCCCCGGAAGGAAAGGGGGGGGAAACAGAAGAAGAAAAAACCCTTCGGTGGCTATAGCATGTGATAGTGACCAGGTGTGACGATGACCGGGCCGTCAGCTTTACCCACTCCCTTGGTGCCCGATAAGCACCCACGAGTCAACGAAGCTGTTCCTCGTAGCTTCTGACACCCGTCCATCGTCCTCCCCTGCTGGCTCCCCGACCTTCCTTCCTCTCGCGCTGCCCTCCCCGTGCACGGAGCTCGATGGGATCGGGATCGGGCCCGGGTGGTTGCGGTCTTTCGGCGGGCGTAACCTCCGGCCTGCTTTGATAGCCGGCAGGGGCAGGGTGCCGTTGAGTAGATGGACACGCACATTTAAGATTCAGGCGATTCCGGCGCCGAATCTTCTTCGCCATCGCCAGATGCCTCCTGGAACGACGCCGAAGACGTGCGTAACTTACACGTCGGTGAATATGATCAAGCTTCACTTCCCCGCCACAACTGTCTGGTCCCCCCATGTTTTGCGGCGCAGCCAATATAGTCATCTATAACGGAAGAAAAGGGAAGAAGAGAAAAACTACGGCCCCCAGTTGACGCCTTGCGAGAGCTTAATGTCGAAAATCGCCACCAAACAACCGGCCGAGAGGCTCAAGAGAGAGAGGGTCGAACGAAGCTCGTCAGATGCGAATAGCAAGGTTTCTGTGTGCATATCGGTATCGGACTGGCCGTTGCCGCCATCGCCATCCATTTTGCATAAATATGCGGCTAAGACGGAAGAGAAAACGAAGACGAAGAAAAATAAATTAAAAGTTCGGTTTCCAGACTCAACCCTATACGCAAGGCTTGGCGTGCGGTAATTGAATTGGCTCATTTGTGGCTGTGCCAGACCAGCAAGTCTATAACACCCATATACTATGTACTTCGGAAAGTCTCGCAGGGCACATTTTGTTTCAACCTGTCAATATCAACATGGCAAACCGCTGTCTCTACATACCTCCCATATCTTTGTCTCTGCAGTTTCCCGCCTCACTTGACGCGGGTAACACAAGATCCATGAACCCCCCCTGCGCCCCTGCTCTCCCCCTCCAAAGGCTGATCGCAGAAGACTAAGAAAAAAAAATAACAAATGGAAAAGCAAAGATGGATACGCCCGCGCGCGCTAGTTCAAGACATGGAGGCGGGCTCGTTCTTCGCCTGCATGCTCCTCCCCCAGATATCTGCAAGAATAGAACGAAACAAAAGAAAAAGAAAAGACTTAGCGAAGAGAAGAAGAGGGAGGAGAGGGGCTTTGAGGGTTGAAGAACCACACAGAAGAAAGCCTACGAGATCCAAAACTCGCCAAACCCTCAGATTCGGTTCCCCCCTCCCCTCCAGATCCATTTGGGGGACGGGTTCAAATATAGAAGCACGTCAAGAAACAATCGCTGAAACGAGACCACCCCTGGCCCGGCTCTCGCGTCAAGGAGCAAGCTGTTCTCGACCAACGGGAGACCCGGGTTCGACCACCGGACAAGAGATTCTCCACAACATCTGGACTGGCTGGAGGGGCGGCCTCTGCTTCTGATTTGCATCCTTTTTTTTCTTTCTCGGATTATTGTTGTCTTACGCTACTTCGGAAAGCTCACCGTGAACAAACGGCCCCCCCCCCCCCGGTTCTCCTCCCCCACGGTCCGTCACACCCGAGGCCCGCCAACCTCTCCAGGCGCAAATGTTTCACCTCCGGGTTATTATTGGCCCTTCCCCCCCCCGCGTCTCCGCGACGGATATAGCCCAGGTCGGAAAGGGAAAAAGAAGAAGAAAAAAAGACAATGTAGATAAAGCCAGATTATACATAGAAGAAGAAACCACGGGAGGGGGGGGGAATCTATCGCGAATCAGGCAGGCCCTTTGTGCCAAGCAGTAAAAACGCCTCCCCCCACAAGAACGGGTTGATAAGGGGTGGGTTCGAACGCGGTTTTCCGACCTCAACGGTCGCAGCTATTTCGAGATACCAACCCGAGCTATTTTGACGGTACGAAGCGCCAGCGGGCGAACGAGGGTGATGGCGATGGCGATACACGCTCTGGGTAACGGGTCGACGGGCTTCCGTTTCCCATCATAGCTGCTATTTGCAATGAAGGGGTTTTCTTCTTCCTTTTTTTCTTTTTTTTTCTTTTTGAAAAATACCGGTTTATTTAGAACTTTCTTCTTCTTCTTTTCCAGAGTAATAATAACCTTGTCGATACAGCTCCGGTGATCCGATGACCTCGTCCACAGTGATATCGACGCGGCGAGAGCGGTCACGAACGCGGTAGAAAATTAAGAGAATCACAGAGAACAGAGGTCGTATAGCAGATCACTTGGAATCCCGTATTATCGGGGGGCCTCTTTGTAAGGCGTCGTCGGTATGATCTTGCGGATTGAGATGCACATAGGTAATATCGCTTGGCCCCTGGAATCTCGCGGGCGGACAACTCGGTCATACGAAACCCCCCCTGCTGGGTACCGTCTATCTATCGTATGGGGTCAGCCTACGGCAATTTGGCCGTAATGTCTCTTGCGTCTCTCGATCCGCTAACCCGCACGCTGCGGAGTTGAACCCTGGGGGGGGTTTCGCCACCAATACCCATACATCGCGGAGACGGGACTCTGGTGTCAGTCTGGCAGGCTCGTCACTTTCATCGGGGGAGAGTAGCAGCAACAGCAGCAGCAGCAGCTAGTGAGTGTCGATCTTGGGCCTTGCATCGCTAGTCGAGGAGGGAGGACTCAGTGCCGCATTACGTACACCCTTCTTCACCATCTCAACTCGCCCACTTTACTATACGGGCGGTGGAGCACCGGATGACGCCTCACCAAGTACACCGCCTCAGCGGTCATGTGTCTGTCTTTCCAGCCAAGCCAATATCCAATTCAACAAGTCTGCATTCTGTGATACTTTCAATCTTACAGCCTATACCCGTACACCCCCCATTGCGGTACGCAATCATTCCCGTGCCCCCCCTACATCACACAAAAGAGGCAAGCCCGCTTTTGCGCGCCTCACCACAGCTGGCAAGTCGGCTTCTTGTCCTTGCATTGGAAGCTCTCCTTGAACTCGCGACTGTTGGCCATTGTGCCAAGAATACGGGCCCACTTGGGCGCATGAGGATCGGTATAGATCCGGTTGATGGCCGTGTCCTTGCGCGACTTGCCGCACCACCAGTTGGAGTAGGTGACGAAGAAGAGCTGATCCTGCGTGAAGTGCTCCAGACCCGGCAGATCCTTGTTCGGGTGCTTCTGCGCCCGGCGCTTCCACGCCTGGTAGGAAGCAGAGAGCCCCCCGGCGTCGGCAAGGTTCTCGCCCAGGGTCAGGCGGCCGTTGACGTGGAGCGGCTCGTCGTTGGGTCCCGGCACCGTGAAGTTGTGGTACTGGTCCACGAAGCACTCGGCCCTCTCCTCGAATGCCTTGACGGTGGCGTCGGACCACCAGTCCGTGTAGTTGCCGTTCTGGTCAAAGTGGCGGCCGGTGGAATCGAAGGCGTGGCTGAGCTCGTGCCCGGCAACGGACCCAAAGGCGCCGTACGACATGTAGGCGGGGACGTCGACGTCGAAGACGGGGAACTGCATGATGCCGGCCGGGAAGACAATCTCGTTGCCGGGGGGGTTGTAGTAGGCATTGACCGTGGGCACCGTCATGTCCCACTGGTCGCGGTCGACGGGCTTGCCGAGGGCCGACCACTCGTAGCCGACTTCGAACTTGCGCGCCGCCAGGGCGTTGTCGAAAAAGGTCTCGGGGCTGACGTCGACCGACTTGTAAAAGTCGTTCAGGCTAGGCGGATCCATGATGTTGGGGCTCTTGGTCGGGTAGCCAATCTTCTGGATAATGTTGTGGACCTTGTCAACCGCCTTGGCAGTCGTCTCCTTGTCCATCCACTTTGCAGCTTTGAGCTTCTTGATGAACTCTGTCTTGATGTCGGTGATGATGGTGTCGCCAAACTTCTTGGCCTCGGCCGAGAAGGCCTTCTCGACGAAGAAGCGGCTCAGAACCCAGCCCAGGCTGTCGTCGACGTGACCGACACACGTTCGCCACCTCTCGGGGACGGACTCGGGGTCCTGCAATAGTCAGCAATGGGAGAGGTTATGTATGAATGGAAGCGGAATAGCCAACCTTTCCGGCAAGCTCGTTGACAAAGCGCCTGTAGGGCTTAACGGCGTCGGCATCGACGTAGGAAGAGAATGACTGAACGGCCTTCCAGATAAAGTAGTTCTGGATGATCTCCTTGTCGGTTTCGGCGAGGATCGTGGCCAGCTCCGACATGTACTTGGGTGCCGTGACGATGACGCGCTGCACGACGAAGCCTTCGGGGGCCAGGTCGTGGATGAGTGCCGTCAGCTCAATCTCGGGCGTGAGCGCAGAAGCCTCGTCGATCGACATGGGGTTGTAGTATTTCTGCCGTCGTGTTAGTGAAGACGTCGTCAATTCTGGTCTGGCGAACGAGGCACTCACAGTGACGTCTTGGCGCTCCTCGGTGCTCGGAGAGGCGGCGGCCAGAAGCTTCTCAAAGTCTACGACTTTGGCAAAGTTGTCCTTGTTCTGGTCGGGGAAGAGGTTCCCGAGAACCTCGACGGCAACGCCGCGGTATTTCTCGACCAGCGTGTCGTCCTCGTAGCGCTCCTTGGAGGGGAGTCCCAATCTGCCGGGGCCGACAGACACGACGACCGTGTCGGGGTCTTTGTCGTCCGCGCCGGTGCCCGTCGAGACGAGGGCGCTGACGCCATATCTGGCGAGAAGAAGGATGGTATCCTTGGTCGGGCCAGGGATGACAGTGGCAGCAGCACCCTCAATCGGGTAGGCGTTCTTGACCTCGTCCAGAATGCGAGAGAGCGGCTCGATCCCGATGCTCTTGATCTTGTCTTCGTTGGCGCACGCATCATATACAGCCTTCATCTTGTCAAAGTTCTGTTCGTCCGCGGACTTGTCGGTGGCGTCGAGCCGGAGTGGCGAAAAGTACGAATGCTAATGGGGGAGGCTGTCAGTCACTGTGTCTTTGGACATTGGCGGAGAGGAAATCGTTACCTGGGAGTCTTTGGGATACGGAGCCTCGAGAATATGACGAAGGAGGAGCTCCGAGTTCTCGGACATGATGGTGCCAGTGAATGCATCGCCCTGATCAGCACGGAGATCGTGCTTCTCCCTCCATCCACCGCATACCAGCTCTTCGAAGTCGTCGCATGGGTCGAGCTGCTTGTAGTTGGGCGACAGGTTGTACAGGATCTCCGAGGCGGCATGGACACAGGCGGGAGTCATGCAAACCGGGGTCTTGTTCTCGTGCAAGTCATTCCGGGCTAGGTACACAAACAAACGTTAACAACAAACAGCCTGGGGACGGAGGCTTACAACGGGTCACAACCAACCTTTGGGGAAGTGGGAATAGAGGAAGCTGGCAGCGGTGGCAAGTACAAAGACCTTGACGACGACTCTTCCAACGGAGCACCGCTTGGCGTACGGGCACCGCGATGTCGGCGGATGATGGGAGACGGGCTGCTCCGAGATAAGAGGTGCCTTCTCCGCCATGGCGACGAGCTCAGGCGGGAGCTGTGTTTTTGATTAGCTCAATGGACGATGTGATAGTTGATTAACCCAGCCGGCTGAGTATCAAGATGTGTAATAACTGATAGAGCAAGATGCAGTATCTGGATGGGTATGGGTGGGCTGGAGATGAATTGGGTAGGTGGGTTGGGTTGGCGATGCTGATGGAGGAGCTCTCGGAGCTTTCTTTGGTGGAGCTTGGGGCTCGGTTGAGCACGATGACGCTTTGACGCGGCGCAGCACCTGGGGTGGGGTGCGTGCATCTGGCGCGGGGGATCTATCCGAAGGTACCTTTTCTTACTCACAAAACCAGTGGCTTCCCTTGTACCGTCTGATAGAGTCCGCCTGCATGTCTGTAACGGCCCATGTTGCGTGGCACTGGGGAACCTCCGCTTTTCGTCACTGGCATCTGCAACCTTGTTTTCCAGGCTTCTCACTCACTCACTCACTCACTCTTACTCTCATCTCATCTCACTCTCACCCTCACTTGCCTCTTGTTCTCATCTCACTCTCGGTGCAGTCACTCTGCTGTCACATCAAGGGCCTCACCCCATCCAACATGGCTATCATCCTTTACACACTGATAGACTCTGTTACCTACCGAATCATTAATCGCTTGCAACCCACGTGCTAACAGGCCCTGGACCTGGACCGTCCGCTTAGAAGATGTCTGTCTGTTCCTGCACTAGCTCTGACATTTGTGTTTGATGGACGGACGTCTAGCCCGCTGCCGTTGTCGCTGCCGTGGAGCGTCCATGTTACCTCATCCGAGAGACAGACGCCTCGGACTAGCTTCAATCAGCAGATGGTGGCGCTTGTCAATGAAGCGCCCAATCTCTATCCCAGCCTTACCTACGATTTCAGCATAGTGTAGCTCCAAAGGGCCTTTGTTTAATTCCACCTCGACTTCAAAAGCACCGTTTCCTAGTAAATCGAACCATCAAGATGCCCGGCCATCCAGGATCCGACTCTCGGTGGCGTCCGCCTTCCTGCTGTCGCCGTCCCAGTGACTGGCCGAGACACTCCAATGGCAGCAAGAATGTGAATATCGTCCTGCTTGAGCCCCCCCCCCAGTTCTCCCGACTCGATAACACGCCAGGAGCCGAGCCAAAGAACTCCCAAGGTGACGGCGAACGCGGATGAATACGCACGCCAAGATTTACCCCACGCTCGAGGTCATCATGGAGCGAAACTACCCCTCACTGGCGGCCAATCCTCCCAGAGACGTGAGCTGCATCTCGACCGCCGCGACCACGTTGTTCTCCGCTTACTCACGTTGCATCACATGAACGCTACTCAGGATAGGAAGCTCAGACTACGTCACGCAATCATGATAGGAAGATCAATCGCTGTTGCGGTCGCTCGGAGGCCGGGCCGGAGGAGTGTGTCCCAGGCGCTGACTGCCGCCATCGAACGCTCTCTGCCTTGATTTCGCTTGCCTGGTCGACTGCTGAGAAACTCGGATGTCAGATGAGGGGTTGGTGTTGATAGAAGAGCGCGATTGCATGGCAACTGCCTATAAATATCGGTGGGTGTGTGGTCCTCCTATGGCTGTTGAGACCGTCCGGAAATACCTAGAACACGGGATCAGCGCCATCACCCGATACCCGGTGGCATCGGCAACAGCTTCAGCATGCGTAGAACTCTTATAGCTGTCGCCTTTGCGACTACCTGCATCCAAGCTTGCCAGCGTGACTGGGATGCCCTCAACCGACGCATCAGCAGCCACAGTCACCATGCCCACGGACACAAGAAGCGCGATCTTGCTGTCGAGTACCCGCCATTGCTCACAGAGTATGAAACGATCCTCGTGAATTCGTTCGACAGCAAGTCGCTGGACGAGTGGTCTCACTACTACACGTCTGGCGATCATCTGGGTGGACACAACCGATCCCAGGCCGAGTGGACGCAGCAGAAATGGATCGATGCCGGGTGGAATGCCTCCATCAAGGAGTACTGGATCTGGTACACTGCGCCACTCGAGACCACATTGAGGTTGAACAGGCCAGACGGGACCGTTCACGATGTCAGCTTGATCGAGGATATGTTGGAAGAGGACCCGACAACAAGCTACCCCAACCGGATCCCTGCCTACCACGCGATGAGTGGGAGCGGCAACATCACCGCCGAATACGTCTACGTTGGGTAAGTCACACCTGCAAAAGCCCGACGCCCAACATTAATGGACTCACGCCCCGTGTTAGCCGTGGTCAGAAAGCCGACTTCAGAGCATTGAAAGATGCCGGTATAGAGTTGGAAGGCAAAATCGCGCTTTCCATGTACGGCGGCATCTACAGAGGCACCAAGGTCAAAAACGCCCAGGTACGGATTTTCCTCTGCGACGATGCCACGGGGTGCTTGCTGACCCGGCCCCCTCCAGGACAACGGCATGATCGGGGCGGTCCTCTTCACCGACCCTCTTGACGACGGAGAAATCACAGTCGCCAACGGTTACCTCGCGTACCCAGGTTAGCTTTTTGTCCCGGGTTTTCCCAGACCGATTCGCAACGCGAAACAGCGAAAAAGCTAATGGATGAACGTGCTTGTCTAGACGGCCCCGCTCGGAACCCTTCCATGATCCAGCGAGGCAGCGTCCGTTTCTCTTCCCTGTACTCTGGCGACCCCTCCACCGTCGGCTACGCGTCCGAGAAGGACGGCCCGAGGAACGACGTGACCCCTTACAACCCGACGATCCCGTCCGTCCCCATCAGCATGAAGGACGCGGCCCCGCTTCTCGCCGCCCTGGACGGGAGCGGGCTGTCCGCGGAGCAGGTGAACCGCACCGGCTGGGTCGGCGCGCTGCCGAACATCACGTACAGCAGCGGGCCGGCGACCGGGGCCACCCTCGACGTGGTGCATTTCATGAACCAGACCGTGGCGCCTTCGTGGGACGTCATCGGCATCATCAACGGGACCCACCCCGACGAGGTCCTCATCATCGGCAACCATCGCGATGCCTGGGTCATTGGCGGCGCCGCAGACCCCAACTCCGGCTCGGCGGTCCTCGTCGAACTGGCCAAGGCTTTCGGAAAGCTCGTTGCCAAGGGGTGGAAGCCTCGGCGGACCGTGTAAGTGGTGCCAGATCTGACTCTCCATAAGACAAATAAACAGGTCGGACTAACCCGCCCGCAGTATCCTAGGCTCCTGGGATGCCGAGGAGTTCGGCTTGCAGGGCTCGACCGAATGGGTCGAGAGTCACTTGCCCTGGCTGGTAACGAACGCCGTCGCCTACCTGAACCTGGACGTTGCTGTGTCCGGGCCGCGCACCGCGCTTTCCGGGTCCGGGGAGATCCAGACTGTTGCAATCGAGATGATGAAGAAGGTCATATTCCCCGACGGTTGGGGCGTCGGTCCGACCCTGTACGACATGTGGTTCAACACCACTGAGGGAGAAATCCCTCCTCTAGGGAGTGGCAGCGATTATGCCGCCTTCTACCACAACGGCATCAGTGCTGTAGGTTCAACAAGGGCATTGCGGCCGAACACTAGACACTAACCTTTCCTTGCAGATCGATATCGGGTCCGATGGTGGGAAAACCGACCCGGTGTACCATTACCATGGGTAAGTCTCCGCAAGTGTCCTGTCGGCGTGCTTGTGCCCAGGCTAACGCGAGAACAGGCATTACGATTCATATACCTGGATGGCCAGGTTTGGCGACCCTGGCTTCAAGATCCACCGCGTGATGGGCCAGTGGCTCACCTTGATAGCCTACCACATCGCCGACGACGTGATCATCCCGTGGGACGTCCCCAACGCCGGCCGCGTGCTGCGGACGTACTACGAGGACCTGAACGAGACCCTGGCCGGGGACTACCCGGACCTCGACCTCTCCCCCATCGAAAGCGCCATCGCCGAGTTCGAGTCAGCCGCCGAGCGCATCGCCGCCGTCGCCGACCAGGCGCGCGCCTTCAACGACACGGTCCTCGTCGACGCGGTCAACGCCAAGTACCGCGACTTCTCCCGCGGCTTCGCGAGCGCCGGGGGCCTCCCGGGCCGCCCGACCTTCCACAACGTCGTCAGCGCTCCCGGGCTGGACAACGGGTACGGCGCGGACGTCTTCCCGGCCGTGCAGGACAGTCTCAGCTCCGGCAACATGGAGCAGGCGCGGGAATGGGTCGAGAAGAGCGCGCGGGCGGTGTCTCGCGCCGCCGAGATCCTTCGTGTCTAATTGAATGCGATTGGACTATGGCTATGGGAGCTATAAGAACACTTTGTAGATAATGCAATGCTAACAACATCTACTGCTGCATAAAAAAGGAAAAAAAAAGGGGGTATTGCCGAGGGCCGTTTCTCGAGCCCTGTATCGTCGTCATGTTGCCAAATCTCGTGGTTTTCCGCCTGTCGCTACCAGTTACCATTCGCTGAACTTGCTGCCTCTATCCGAACCGCCGAATATTGACTGAGACGGCTCGCTGGGCATGATCTCGAGGACGCTGTCGGTCGTCAGCCGCCGCAGGGGCACGCGGTCCGGCGTCACGCTGCCGAGGGAGCCCTTCTTTCTGGCGTTTGCGGCCGCCGAAGCCTCGGGGGCCTCGTCGGTGATGATCGTTGCAATGTCCTGAGACACAATCTTGACGTTTCCCGACGCCCTGGTCGATCTCCTGTTTGTCGAGATGTTGGTGACGTAGAGAAGCTCCGGGAAGAGACGTCTGGTCAGGGTCCGGGCCGCCGGCATGCATGCGACTACCATGCCCACGCACAGCTCGATGTGTGACCAGAGCGCGAGGCCGAAAAAGTCGTCTGACAATAGCGTCAGTTTCGGCGTCCTGAACGGGGGACATTTATCCGTATTGGTACTTACAAGTCGGGTTCCACGATTTGTTAAAGACCGACACGCTTCTTAGACGCACGGCGCTGATAACTGTGATGCTTGTGCGGGTTAGGCCCCATGGACGAGACATAGTGAAGAGGGTATAGGTCCTGTGCTTACAAGATACCGACGCCGAACATGGACATGATCCCCGCCTTCTGTCTCTTCTGCAAGTTGAGTTTATAGATCTGTGTTGCCGGGAGAACCAGCATCCATACGTCGATGGCGATGTTTATGGAAGCGTGCGAGAGCGTCATGGCGGATAGATTGATGCAGTATCCGGGATATTTCCCGTCCCATCCGTACCAGAAGTAGCTCAGAGGCTTGCACTGGTTGAGGTTGACGATGATGAACGTGACGCATACGGCGAGGTTGAAGATTTGCGTGCCCCAAAGAATCAGTCGGAATACCTCCGTGATCGCGCCGAATATCCGCAGGTAGAGGAACAGGATCGAGGCCTTTATGACTGCTAGAGTCACAAAATACATTAGTTCGAAGGCGAAGAAGCCCTGTGATCCAATGTCAGCCGTGTTGTTCGCACGCGCAGGGCGTGGCGCTGTCCTCACCTTTACAAACGCGGTGATTTGTGACACGGTGAGCGCCCATATGTCTTTCCCGAATCCTTCCCGTCTTCCGACGATCGTCGCGACCAGGAACGCAATCATCATGCACTGTTCACCCCACCGTCAGCTATCGTGTCACCTCTGCCTCCGCCCGGGAAAGAAGTCTCGGACGTACGTATGCAAACAAGATGGTCCAATCGTCCCAGCCCCACGTCGAGAGCCCCATCCATTTCGTCGACAACCGAGCCACAAGGAACAGGGTGACGAAGCCGAAAAGAAACGCGGGGACCCAGTAGATCGTGGCGCTTTCGTCGTGGTACTGGAACCCGCAGTCCTGCCAGGTTTGGTTCTTCGTCACTGCCGATGCACCGTCAGTCGCGACACACCCCAGAGTGGCGGCGTAGTAACGTACTCAAAGCCTGCTGGACGCTACATTGCACGCGGACGCAATGAATGACGGCCATGTTGTACTTCATGTCGAGGCACAGGCACGTCGAATTTGTGAAATCGCATGACGTGTAGTCGAGCGGCTCGAAGAGACATGGTAGCTAGAAAATGGTCGTTAGAACCAGGCCCGCATGGGACTGACAGCAGAAACACGAGAAGGGTCAGGCAAACTCACAGCGCAGTCTGGAACATTATCGTAGAGGCCGTACACAAGTGACAGGCAGGATAGAAACGAAAGGGCCCAGAGACAGGGCTTCATTGCAAGTAAGTTCGCTAAGGGGTATCAAGAATTCTGCAACGATCAAATCATGACGGACAGGAGGGAGGGTTGTGACTCTGTCGAGCTCTGGTAACAAGACCAGATCAGGGGACGGTACCGCGGGGGAAGAGGGGGAAGGGAAGGACTTCGCACAAAGCCGAGGACTAGGGAGAGGCAACAAATATGGGCAGATGTCCGGCTCAGATCAGCGTCGTGGACGAGGCGGCTTCGCGTAAGCCACCGAAGGATATGGCGGAATGGTTCACCGGATGCGGAAGATCCGGCCAGACCGCCTAAGCCGGCATGATCGGATTCTAGCCAAGAACTACAAAAGGCAGAGCCCCAGCAGCTTTATTGTGCCAACCGAACCTCGTACTCTTTTCATGAACCCGTCAGCGCTCTTCTGTGTAGCTAGGTAGGCAATGTTCGGGGCTTTCTGAGACCACGGGTTTATGATACGTTCAAAGGGCAGCCATATATGCCAGTGTTGCGACGTTCAGCCACGCCTGGCTGAGATCAACTACCTGAACGAAGTATGACACCCAAAAGCCGTCTTCTGCACCTGGCGGCCAGCGTTCTGCAACACAAAAATGGGGCGAAAGCAAGGATGGCAATGTGCGCAAAATTCCTTTCCGGACAAGATCTGATATCGAAAGCGATCGGGCAGGTATGGCAAGATCTGCTGATCTGCGGCTGGGAAGCCGCCTTTTAGGACAATAGCTTGGCTTACAGGTTAATCGCATGCGTCATAGAGATACCCCAAAGCTTCTTTTTTGACTCCCCCCATCGTGCGCCTCATCGAGCGCCGAGAGCTGAGAGGCGTAGAAGGCCGGTTCTAGTCTCGAACGAGATTCCGTGACAAAAAAAAGACGGGGCTTCGAGTGGGTTTAAAAGGAATGTGTTGGGGTGGCTTTGGAATTGTCATATTTCGAGACATGTTTGTGACGTTAGTGCTGAGAGGTTCAGCCCTGCATTCCTACAATCCCGGGTTGGTTTTCGTGTTTACCTGCCAACAGTGTTAAATCTTTCGATGAATGTGAAGCGGCGGCGATGAAGACGATAATGCCCGTTGAACCACAGACCTGGGATGCTTGGTATTTCCATCGTGGGCTAGGTTGACGGGCAAGCACAAAGAAGGCGTTGCCGTCTTTTTGTGTTTGGACTATGACGGCTCGTAGTGTCGCCTTGACATAGTCTCAATCCTATTTGAAGTTGAATCATCTTATGCTATGCTTATTTACTCACAGCAACGAATGCTTGTACCAGGACCCTACCAGTAGCAGTCTCCTCATTCCCTCTCGCGATGTGGCAGCCTTTAGACCTGTCCGGTTCCCATTACCAAATCGCCAAGTAATCTAGCTGCTATGAAAATGCCATACCACCGCAAATGGAAGATGCCTACTTTGAGACACGCAAATCCTTCACCGCCCCGTGACCAACACTGCCTTGTCTTTGGCTCAGCAGATGGGTGGCCCTCCACGCACCCGGCCATCCCCCCTGCTTTCGCCTCAAAAGCTTGACCGAAAACGTGTGGAACACCCCGGGCACATTTTCTATCATTATATACCCAGAAAAATGATCATCATCCATGTGTTTTTTAAGACAGGAACTGCAAAGGTAGATCTTGTGTAACGGAACGTATCGAAGCAGGGAAGAATGTTAGCCTGCCTGAGCGACGCTCCATTACCCAACTTGAAGACCGCTTTAGGTGTTGCTTGGCGACACTTACCACTTCGTTTCAGAAACTAGAATTGCGTGTATCTAATGGTTCACGCTACACCTGTAAGTCATGAAACACATGCCCAGCCCTGTACAATCGATCATACTGCCCATTCCTAACCGCTTGTGCCACGGGTTTATCTGATGCTGAATTACCGGACCTGTGGGTCGGCTCTTTCTGGTAACAAGGTGTTCGCAACAAAATAAACATTCAAGTGCTTTTAATCACTTTAGAGCGTGCTAAAATGGCTGTTTTTGTCGGAAGAAAAGCAATGGCCAAGATAAGCAAGGCAGCCACTATGGTGAATTTTCCTCATCCACTCTCTCCGCACATGATCTCTACAGGTGGAGAAACATCATGAACGTTGTCATGAGGAACAGGAGGGGTTCCAGTGCGCTTGCAAGTGTTATGATGATCAAGGCTGAGGTGTTAGAAGAAGCTACTAGCAATGTTGGTTGAAAGGTATTTTGAGCCTCATTTTAATAACAATGAAAATATGATAGGTTTGTTATGACGCGAAACATAGGCATTGAAGTCTTATGTAAAGGAGATGTTTCTAGTGCTTCCTTCAACGACGTTTTGATCAGACGAGACACAGCTCTCACCTTTGCCTCTCATTTATTGTCTGTAGACCGCATCATTCTTTCCGCATAATGTCCAATCGAGTTTCAATTCTCAGCGTTGTTGCTGGCGTCCTCGCTACTCTCGGGAGCTCAGCCAGCCTCCCACTCCAGCGGCGAGGCGGCAGTCCCAGTCCAAGCCTGATATTCTATCTCAACACCAACCCAAACTGCAGCTGGCGGTGGGATGCAGACGGCGGGCTTCCCTGCGAGGTTGTGGTCAACCACCTTCACGTTTCCGACTCCAACCACCACCACAGCGCCCACGACGACAGCGCCATCCAGCGGCGTCAGCACCCCGGATCCCTTCCAGCCCGGTATGACGACAAGCTGCAACAAGTTCCATAAGATCGCCTGCAGTGACCAGTGCAACGTCCTGGCCCAAGTATAGCCTTTCTCTCTCTGATTTCATGGAGTGGGATCCGGCTGTTGGCTCCGCTTGCCAGTCTCTGTGGCTCGATTAGTGCGTGTGTGTCGGTCTCATCGGCAGCTCCCAGTCTCGCCCGCCTCCATCTACCATGACGAAGATCACCAATCAGGGGGGGGTCCGCTGAGAGAATTTACCCGCATATTATCAAATATGATTGACTGCGTGCCGACTATGTAAGCGGAGCACGCCTCCTGTCCTTGTTTATGCAGCTGGCCGCAGATTCTCGCAACGATTCTCTGGGCTTTCGGAATGCTGATCTGTCTAGTGCTACACTCAAGACCTTGCATGCACTGGACTACCCAACTTCCAGGCTCACGGCAATGGATATCTGACGGGCCCTCAAAAGAAGTCTGAACGAATCCCAGAGATAAGCAAGCCACACCAGCCAATAATCTGCATGTCAGATCTGCATCGGGCGGGTGTGTCGTAGTTAGACGTTGGTCCCGGCCCTAGATGACATAAATGATGACAGCAAGGCAGACTACGGTTCTGTTTACCCCGCACTTGGTCGTTGAATATCCCAAGATGCTTCATTCTCCTCACTTCTGTGAATTTTAGGTATCGTTGATTCCTTGATCGGCCTTCATCAGATCTCACTACGTTGAACGGCTTGAAATCCGGCAGACATTCGGGTTTCACAAAAGCTTTTGACTGAAACTTCGCGGTGCTCACACATGAGCACATTGAAGACATTGAACCTTCCTGCTGCTGTCTGGCTCATATTTGAGTACCTACAGTAACAACTGCGATGAAGCCTAACACATCAACGCAAAAAGCATTGCTGGTGAAAACGGTTCTGCACTCCCAATACCTAGTGCTTGACAGAATGAAGAAATTCCTGGACCAGATTCTGGGAAGCAATAGATATACGATAAAGGTAGTTCATACAGCATACTGCAAATGTCTGATACGATCCATTGACATGAACAGGTTCGAAGCGGTAGCTTTGTCCTTTATTCCCAAAGGAAGCTTTCGACAGGAGAGATTGAACGTCTGCACAAGAATTCACAAGAATATGAGATGATTAAAGATGAAAATGCAGTGCTGGATCCAATGTCGGATGCAAACAAGTCCAGGCCACAACCTTTAACAGGCATCAACAAGCACAGCACGCCTGTGGCATCAATTTCATCGTCCAGCCCGCCGAACTACCTCTCTCAACAAAGTAACACTGAAAGAGGCACTTTCAACAAAGGCCCAAGACAGGATGTATTCGATTTGATGCCATGCTATCACAGCTCTGGATCAAACGTACAATGGTTCGACACTACAATGACCGGAAATAGTACGATATTTCGCGGTCTCAAGATACGTTCCTTGAGCGATGAGAGATCGACTACTGGATTGTACGATTTCGAGATTGAAGCTGGACAGACATCGAATATTTTCGTCGTACAAGGTCAGCTCATGTCTTTCGCTCCCGGAACCCACAAGGATGGCGTCCAGAAGGTCATGCACCCTAGATCAATCAGTAAAGTGGGTTGATACTAATTAGTCGCAGTTCGCTATCAAAAGACTGAAGGAAAAGACCAAACTGGACGATTTCTTAAGGGAGTATGACAAATTGACCCAGGTGAAATCTCTTCGCCATCCCAACATTGTTGACACGCTCGCGGTGTTCAAAGACGAAAGTGGAGGAGTCCAGAGATACAACTTTGTCTTTCCACTCGCGCTGACTAACCTCAAGAGACTATTTCGCGGGGACAAGGTTAATGTCTCTGGCACCCAGAAATCGTCTCTGTGGTCACAAATCGGCGGGCTAGCCAGTGCAGTAGCGTACCTGCATGAATCTCGCACTGCACACAGGGATATCAAGCCCTCAAACATTCTCGTCTATGAGAGTCATGGCACTGACCAGCTGGAGCTCAAGTTGACAGACTTTGGTCTGGCGGTGGATTTGAGCAATGCGTTGGCGTGGCAAGAAGGAAGTGCCGACGTGATGTCAGCATTGAACTACAATGCTCCAGAGATCAGATCAGCATTCTCGAAGACAGGTCAGAACAAGAACGGTCTTCACAGCCTACCCTCACCTCAACAGCTCTTGTCCAACGATATTTGGAAGCTTGGATGCGTCTTTACTGAGCTGGCAGTCTTCGTTACAAGAGGGTCGGTGGGTGTTTCGCGATTCAGGGATTCAATCATCACGGAAACCGCCAACGTATCTTCCGATTCGTTCAGTGATGTTAGATTTGACGATGGCGAAAGGATAAAGGCAGAGGTACTTGCCTCCATTGATGTCCTCGCCTCAGATACCCCAGAGGTCTCACAGCTTCAACCTATCCTCCTCAAGATGCTGTCGGAGGCATTGTCCAGACCACCTGCTCGAGCTGTTTGCCAGTACTTAACTCAAGTAAGTGAACATCTTGCTACACTTTCGCAACGTGTATTTGGTTCGTGGCAAACGAGCAAAAGTCTGCTGGAGTAGATACCCACCACCAGACGCTTTTTCCGTGTATAAAACGTCATCGAAAATTGGCTAAAATCAAGTCCTGCACAGCATGCATCTTTTTTTGGAACATACCCGTTCTTTGACGGCATGAGACACGTCCGGTTTGAGTCTCGCCACCAGAACACTGAGATAGGAATGTTTGACAAGTGTCGATTGATGCTTGAAGCCCGGATGGACAGTTGCATAGACTGGTGGCCGTTGCCCAAGGTTACGCGTCCATTTCAAAAAGGCGACGTCGAAGTAATGTGGCGAGTAAGTACATCGGTGGATAAATGATCGCACTTCCTTGCCCTTCGTCGAACATGTTTCCGCTGACTCATTTCGTAGCCTGGGAAGGAGGAACTTTCAGCTATTCTTAATGAGAATGAAGCGCGCCGCTACAAGGCAGTATGTTTTCCAGCGTTACGAAACGGGGACCCTGTGTTACCACGCTTCAATACACAAACTACTACAGCGACAGCAACATCGGGTACTTCTCACAGTGGCCAGACTCCGGCTTCACCCTCCCTGCAGAACATTGGCACAATATCGACTCAAGGATCGTCGGTGCCAAAGCCGCAAAGTGCTTCTCCCACGACTAGAGAGCTTTATTGGTGCATTGATGAGGTCTTCAGTGAGCCACGTCAAACAATGAGACGTCCAATACCCGTGCAACTAGCTCTCACAGACGAGGAGCTTTATGAGACGACTAATAAAGCCTTTGGAGCAAGCGTCGGAAGTCTTCTGAATCGATGGTTTCTAAACTTTCTCTCCTGGAAGTGCTGTGTTGGGGTGGATTTCATCAAGGTTCGTCGAAAGCTCGATTTTATGTCTGAGATTCTTACCAATTGAATGAAGGGGAAAGGCTCTTTGGAACTTGTGAATGAAGGCAAACTCAAAGCTGACTGTGGCGCAGTTCTACATCGTCATGAATGACGAAGACCAAGTCTTCCGAGAGAAAACTGAATTGCCGCCGCAGGAAAATCTCGAATACGACCACGGTATCATGGAGCCTCAGGATGTTCAAATGAAGCTGGCGGCTATCCAGATTGTAAATGGCTTAAGGGACCCAAAGTCCGTTCGTGGAAAGAAAGACATGATCAGAATGATACCCAAGAAGACTATTCCACCAGACTTCCAGAAGAGGATGGGGGCTTATGGGTGGGGAATATATGCCGAGATGGGTTGGTCCTTAAAGAGGATGCTTTGGTGGCTTGTCTTTTGTTTCGTTGCCACATCTATTTTTGTTGTCATCTGGCTGGCCTGCATCAGCAAAACTGATTTACAGAATGCTTTTGTACCTTCGACTATTGTGCTTGGGGTTTTCACTATCGTTCTTGGTATGGCGCAAATGCTCGGATAACAAGCACGAAGAATGCTTCTGATTGTTTATTGGAAGCGAATAGTTAATAACTCCACGTACTCTTTCTTTACATAGGTATTTTAATTCTCCTGGCTTCAGATCGTGTTAGTTGACGGGAAATCTGACCTTACCATGCATGCTTCGATGCCGAAGTGTTCTCTCTTACCCTGTTTCAAAAACATAGCAAGTATGTGTTGCCAGTTTTACTCAGCTTTATACCATGTCTATCCAGATCGAATCAAAGCTCTGCACCGATTGGAACCTTGAAGTCGATGACAAATTCGCTGAAATCGTCTTGGCGTCCATGAAATCCAAGGGCCTGTCGTTGCCTGAGATTTCTCCTGCGTCAAGCTTGTGCAACATTGGCCAGGACATATACAGGAATATCTGGAGTCCCGCATTCAGCGTTCAGTACAATGTCAAAGAATTTGAGGAGTCAGCTAAAAGGTCTTGTGCCATTTGCGAGCTCCTCTGGAAAATGTATCAGCGCCAGAAGACCGTTCAAGCTCCCACCGTAACATTTGAGACAGATGGGACATTTATCAAGATGAATGACGAGGGCCCATCTGTTTTGTCTATCTCCCGAAGCCCTGGTACGATGACTATGAGGGTGACGACATATGAATTGTTCGATAAGAGCGCATTGACTAATTTACGTTTCTTTACACAGACCTGAAAACAAGAATGAGTCCCTACATCCAGATTGGATATCCTGGTCTTTCCCAGATCAGTAGCGAGGCACACCTTGAGATCATATGGCAGTGGCTCACCCTTTGTGATTCAGACCATTCTATCTGTCACCGCGCTACTTAACCTACCACACTGCCAACACGGGTCATCTATGTCGGTAAACCGGGAGATCAGAAAGTGCATCTCTTGGAGACAGGGCCACGAGACAGCGGGGAATGGATCGCTCTTTCACACCAATAGAAGTTTCGTACTTGGGTTGGTCATCTGCACATACTTACGGGCTCTAATTTTCCTAACAACTCACCCATTTAAAATTCTACGTATCCCAGGTTCCGCCTTCTTCTGGAGCGCTACAGCTCCTATCTGACCTACCAAATATCTGCGTCTTCATGCATTCTGTTTTGCAAGTTTTGTCGTGTTACAAGCAGTAAGAACGCATCAGGGTTACATGTATTGACACACTATGCCATGTAACTACCTGTACCCTAATAACCGCCCTGGATCGTGCATCAGAATGATGGAATCAGTGTTACTATTTGCGGCAGAGCCTAGAGAACACCTAATCAATCGAGCGGATGGTGGGGGGTTCGGTGTTCTAGGCTTCTGTGTTCCACAACCCGGGGTTTTACATATTATTATCATGGATGATAGGCGATAGAGGCTCCGGCAACTGGGGCCGACATTCGAATTCTCGTTCCGCAGTTCGAAGCTGCCGTTTCCAAGTCTCTCTGCCGAGACGAAAGACCGGAACCTTTACTTGTCTTGGGTTCGCTTACACCACATGCCTCACATGAAGCTGCCAGCAGACAGGCTGAACAGCAAGCATGTGCTGCAAACGCGAGACAGTGTCTACTCCTCATTTGTCAAACTTAGGAAGCAATTGGCCGTAGACACATACTTTATTCGGAATCGAAGCGGGCGCCCTCCAGGAAAGCTTGCTTAGGGAACCAGACATTACCTCTTTCGTCGTGCTCGACGTCGTGGAGCAGATCTGTCCAAGCATTCTGAGCCGCTGGTAACGGATATTGCACCCGGCGCTGGCGGATATGTCCAGCAAATTCTCTACATGAGGCGTTGAACGGTGAAGGATTGGAGAGAACCCCACAGCGAAACTGCCGGAGCAAGCGACTGTGCGGTCAGCCCCCGAGCCCCGAGCGAGAGACGAAGTTTTTATGTTGGAATATCGGCATCGGATATGGAACAACCCGAATGCCGGCATCCGTCTGCCAGCCTATTTCTAACCGGCTGCTTGGCAGCCCCCATGTTCTTCCCCCTTTTCCCCTCCTTTACTCCGTATGAACAGCAGCAACAGATAGACCACTTCAATACTATCTCTGTTCACCCATTCGAATGGCCCTGTGATACCAACACTTTAACTAAGCACTGGCAAAGGTGTAATGAGCTTTGATGTTACAATTACTTGGAAATTTGAGCGAGTAATGGATATAAGAAATGTACGTCGCATGAGCTCACGGCCGAGATTTGCAGGGCTACATATGTCAAGATTAAAACGATAATTATACCTCCCAGCTCCATGCCAAGCTGTCGACGACTATTGTTTTTTAACAAACAACGTCTACATACTGCTAGTGGCTCCATGAAACATTCTCTGGCAACCGCCTTGCCCATTGCCGTTAGCATCGAACGGAATGGAAGTCCGGGTTGCCGAGTGTATGGATATACGGTATGCATACATGCGTGGTCCTGACTCTTGGCCTTTACCCGTCCGTACTGTGGCATCAATGCTAACTATGGGCTCTCGCGGCAGCAGGTGTTATGAGAGGTCGCCCTCACAGATTATCTAAGCGCAGCCAAGCTCTTGGACAACAAGCAGGCAGCTTGTTGTTCCTTGTTGTCGTCGTCGTCGTCGGTACGTCTTTCAACGTGCCTTTCAACGTGCCTTTCAACGTGCCGGTTTAATTACTAGTGCATCTGGCTTGAATCTAGCTATCTATTGAAATTTCTGGGTTCGCGGCCTAGTATGAGGAATTGTGCAAATGTGTAGGTTACCTCGATGTGGGTATATCGTAAGCCCGTCTACTGCTACCTCCTGCTACATTGCCAAAATGAGACACTAGATCAGCGTTGTCTATATTACAGTTCCACACGACTCCTATCTGTCTCCACTAACCTGTGGGTCTTCGAAAGTTTATATGTACGAGTTGAAATTCCACACTGTCAAGCTGTCTAGAAACATAGGGGGTAGTGTGTTACCACTCAGCAAAACAAAGAGTAGTGGTTGGCTACACATCTCACTACGATTATTGACTTTGGGATGAGTTTCAGCATATATTAACTGTTTGCTTTAAAGTCGTGGTACTTCCAGGCACGCTGCGCAGTTCTTCCGCTTTTACCAAATACATGGGAACGTACTAGGTATGTACGGGTCCGAATTCATCCTTGAACAGTAGTTTAAGTTCAAGTAAGACAGGCCAAGGCGTTGAAATGCTCCATGTAAAGTGGACAGAAGCGGCCGAGGGGCAATGCATATGAGAAGGCACAAGATGAGACACATGCAGCTAGCACCTAACTGGACATACTAGGTAACATTGTCGAACTATATATGAGTCAACCGACCACCTGTATTTCAACTTCCTGGTCACTCCTAACCTTTTATACGGACTCCATACTTGACTGTTTACGGCCAAGCCATACATTTGAACGACGTCCAAGGCTTTATCAATCCCAAGGAAAGTCAGCTTTCTACGTATAATCCAAGCCAAAGTATACTAACTCCTTCGAACAGCAATCCTAACACAAAATGCAACCTACCAACATCATTTTGTCCTTTTTCCTTGCGGCCACCGCTGCTGCCAGTGTTCTTGGCACCTCGTCGGATACGGCGCTTAATATGTTTGAGGCGAGGGCTTGTTCCAAGTGTGGCGCGGTTGACAACTGCTGTGGCTGCTGCAAATCGGGCGTTTGCTGTACGTACAAAGAGTGTGGCTGCCCATAGGTCCGACTACTCATGCGGCGCGGGTCGAGCTTCTCAATGGATTCGAACTATTCACGTCCTTAGCCACATGATTTAAGTCAGTGTACATTTGAGTTTGTGTTAGCGGAAACTTAGACATATGGTGGCATCATGAATACATCGTTTGGACAGCAGGCCATTGACTCGAGCGAATTCTATTGCAGTATTGTGTTCACTATAGGCTCCCCAGAGAATTATGTAGACTACTGGAGTATAAGAAAACTTGAGTCATGGGTTTCACGCCGTTCTATCTTACCCTCCCTCCCCCTTCTGTCTTTTCTTCCCCTTTTTGTGCCTGGCAATTGCCTTGCGTTGCCGACCAAGACCTCGTTTCTGTGAGATAACATTCACCAAGCCCGCATGACGAGGTTTTAGGTAGCTGAAACACTTTGATGCTTCCCGTCGAGTTGCCAATTAGCTAGATCTCCACAACTCTTGCACTGACTTGAGAAGGAACAGAATAATACCAATATTATGTCCACGTATGTATATCCCTACAACTATCGTAGCAAAGTAGATGAGATGTCAGATTCCTATCCCAGTAATCCACCTCCACCTCCTCCGAGCAAACCTCCACCACCTCCGTTCTTCTTGTCACCGCCCCCACCTCCTCCAAGAACTCCGCCGAGAAGACCGCCGCCGTTATCTTTGCCTCCTCCTCCAACGCCGCCTAGGACACCCCCAAGAAGGCCTCCAACTCTGCCAAGACAGTTAGCATACCATACGGATTCGATAACAGGGGGTGTTTGCAAGCATGGCAAACATCGTGGACGGTTTGCTTACCCGTCGCCGACACCTCCGACAACATCACCGACGCCCCCGAGGACATCTCCCTTGCCAAGCCTGCCAACGCCCTTGCCAAGGCCGCCAGTGATACCAGTGACGGCATCACCGGCGCCCTTGCCGACGCCGCCGACGATGCCGCCTACTGGGCCACCGACTGTGTCGCCTACGCCTCCAAGGGTACCACCCACAGTGTCGCCCTAATGCCGTTAGACGAACAGCTCTGATACTCAAGCGGAGTGAACTTACCAATCCCTTTCCAACACCACCAACGGTGTCGCCAACTCCGGAGGTGGCGCCGCCGACAGTGCCCATGAGGTCACCTCTCCCGAGCGCGCCGGTGGTGTCACCCAGGGTCTTGCCGACGCCGCCGGTCGCGGCTCCGAGGGTGTTGCCCACGCCGCTGGTGGCGCCGCCGACCGTCTTCCCGAGCCCGTCCGTGGCGCCACTGACGCCCTTGCCGAGCGGGCCTCCGACGGTGTTGCCGACCTCCTTGCCGACACCCCCGGTGACACCGCCGACGGTCTTTCCGAGGTTGTCGACGGTGCCTCCGGCCGACCTCCCGACTCCGCCGACGGTCTTGCCGGCTCCGCCAACCACGCCGCCGGCGGTCTTGCCGACGCCCCCAACAGTCTTGCCGACGGTGCCGGTGACCTGGCCGACGGGTCCGCCAGCCTGGCCAGACTTGCCCGCGGCGCGCTTCGCCTCGATCTGGTGCGTGGGCGTCAGGGCGCTGGGGTGGTACGTCTTCTCCTTGGGACCGGAAGTCTTGGGTGTGGCGGCCTTGGCGCGCCTGGCCTCGTGCTCCGCAGTCGGCACGAGGGCACCGGGCGCGTAGACCTTCTCCTTCTTCTGAGCCGGCGGGGCAGCGGTTGTTGCCGGGGCGGGGTTCGCGGCCGGGACGTTTCTCAAGGGCGGGGCCGGGATGACGGCGGGCTTGACCGTCTTCTTCACGGGAGCCGGTGCGGTCTTGGGGACCGTGACCGGGGCACGAGGCACGGAGGCCGACTCGGCAGACGGCTTGGCGGATGAGGTCGTCTTCTTCGTTGTGGTTGCGGCGTGCGACGCCGCGGCCTCCGCCTTGGCTGCGGCGGCCTTGCGTGCCTGGATCCTCTTGACAATGTCCGAGCCCGTCGTCTCGGTATACTGAGGGTTCTTCTTCTCCTGCAGCCTCTTCACAATGTCTGCGCCGCTGCTACCGCCTGCGGTCTTCTGGGCAGTCTTCTGGGCAGTCTGCGATGCAGACTTGACTGGCTTGGAGGCATTTGAGGCTGTCTTGTGCGCGGTTGACGTCGCTGTTTTCGAGGCCGACGATGGCGTGTGTGTGGTAGAGGCCGCGGGCTTCGATGCCGATGAAGAAACTTTCTTCGCTACGGGCGTCGTCTTCTCCTTAGCGGCGGCTGTGGCTGACTCTTTCTTGGGGGTCGCGTGTGCTTTGCGGTCTTCGACCTTGGCTTGCGTCGCCTTCTTAGTAGCAGACGACTTGTGTGGGGTGGAAGCTAGGCCCAGTCGTGTTAGTCGGTTCATAGTCCGGTGCATGCAGATCACCTCTCCCTCACTTTCACAGGGACAGGACCAGATATCTTCTTACCTTCCAAGGGAGCACTGTGGTGCTTGACAGACGATGACATTTTGCTGGTCAGTTCAAAACTAAGACTTCAATGTGATCACGGTATACAAAAGTTAGATACCAGAAGTCTGATGACACCGCAACGGCTTGGTAGCATGTGGCTTGTACTCTATATACATATATCCTTCTATGGCGGCTGTTGGTAATGACGTACATAGATCAGAGTCTGGATGAGGAGGTGGTGTGAGCTGACGTGCGTCCTCGGTCAGTGACGTCGAGTCTGGGGTTGGCCCGGGGTCTGATAGGTCTAGATCAGACACAAGGGATGCGAGACACCAATCGACCCCAGAACCACCCGCCACACATGTGAGTGAGTATGCACAGCCGACGCACGATGATAGGAGAACTGTTGCGCCTTTCTTTTGCCCATCTGCTCCTCCCAACGACTAGTCCACCGCCCAGCGCCGATGATGATGTCTGGAATGACATAGCATGGCTGGAAATCCCTGCTTTTTTTTCGGGGAGGAAAACCGTCGAGCCCATAGAATCCCCGAAAGACCATCGTGACCAACCCTATCAAAACTCTCAAAGAGCCAGATAACTGCGAAACAACCACTTTTGCAAGGGGGCCGGCGCACGGTTTTCGGGTTGTCTCGCAGTGACGCCAACCGGCAGCCGTTGGGAGGGTTTTACACTTCGTCCGAACGATCTGACGCCCCTCTTTCTAGTTGTGGCCTAGCCTTCAGATTGCCAGACCAGGATGTCATCGCGGCTCGATACCCACAGACGGCATCCGGCGCGAAATCGTGTCGACATTGTGGAGAGGGAAATGTCGGTTGGCGCCCCCGTTGCGGAGTAAAAGAACTGGACAAAAGCGGAACAGTATTATTTGCCTGCACGTCTCGGTGAGCTCGGAGAACAATGCGACTCGCCTTTGTATCCAATAGAATCGGTCGCCGGCGGCGACCATTGCGTGCAGCTAGGCATGCCTATTGTGCCTTACGCCATCGAGATCCCAGCAATCCCGGGTGGCGGCGGGCCTTGGCCGAGGGATGAGCGGGCACGAACTAATAACTGACTGCTCCAGTCAGTTTCAGGGGTGTGAAATCGCCTTGTTGCTGTCTATCCCCAGTACGGCTTAGCTGATAATTGAAATCTGATGAATAGTACGTCGACTGGTCTAGTTCCCGAACGTTATGTGATTTGTTGGTCTGGATGCTAAATGGTCGAAGATGCCGATGAAACTGTTCATTTCGAGGATGCGCCCTGTCTATTAGACAAGCAGAACGCCTAATCGTTCGTCTAATAACTGTTTGGTCCACCTGGACATTGATCGATGACAGTGGTAGTTCAGTAGCGACGTGGAACAATCGAGTTGAGTTCCTCTGTGGTAGCTGTCATTCAGCCGAACTTCTCACTGTCATCTCAAGCTTCGGTTCATCAGATAGAATGTCCACCTCGTCGTTCCGCATGAGAAGCCGCAAAGCTGCTACCGCTTCGATGGGCAGAAGTCGCTGAGTCGTTGTTTTACTATGATTATTTCTATTCGAAGCTGATTGTCTGGCTCGCCCCTACGTCATTTGTGAACCGCTTTTGGTTCATGTCGCGCCGTATGCACCGGTGCACATGGCGATGAATAGGTTATTGTCTCATGCAGGTTGGGCTACATCATGGACCGTGAGGTCGGTCATTGCATATAGACACATATTCAAGCCGCTTCAGCCCTTTGATAATGGCTGTTATGTCTGTGGTGATGATGGAATACACCTGCAGCCAAGCTCTACGCATCATAGAACCAACGATTAATAACACGCTTATGTTGGGCTGTCCGCACAAACCGGATATAGCTAATTCCTTTCAGCACGCGCCAGCACGCGCCAACACTCGCCGCTGTACATTCAATGTTAAGCAAAACCCTGCTTTTGCCATGACTGCAGACTCGAGCTGGCCAAATATAAGCAGAAGCCGGTTGATCAATAACAAGTATTTAGAGTCCAAGCATATGGACGTGCAATATCTAATGGCCTGACAAAGCCTTGTTGGTTTGGCTTTGCCGTTATGTATCCACAGTAGCAAGGGTTAGAGTACCAAGTTTACCTGTGACTGTGTTCCATCAATGATATAGTCACATAGTTCTTGATATATTGTCGTCTTTGTCCAGGCCACCGGTGAACCAAACACCCCCGCATTCCCGGAACTATTACTCAGTGAGATGTTGAGCCCGACACTAGCTGTCACCCCACGTAAACCGCTCCGATCCAGAGAACCGACCCCTGACGAGGCAGGAACAGCATTCAGGGAGAAACGCAGGGTGGGAAGATTGCCGAATAAATTGGATCAACAGTTGAAAAGGAGGTAGTTCGTCACATGATTGAGATGAAAATGACGGCTCAAGAATCGGAGTAGTGGTGTTTCCTCTCAGTTATATATGTTTGCCGGGTTGAGTCTGCTTTTCTGAACGTCTAGGTTTCTACAGACACAAAAGTCACAATCGGAGAGCTGATTCGTCAAGCTACGTGGGAGGCACGATTGCAACTCGTTGAATGTGGCACGGTATGGTCGCGGCCTTAGTAGTTGCAACAAGCAATATTTGTTACGAGGTTCGCAGAGCCCAATGCAATCAAGATAAATTCCCATCAACGCAGCTGAGCATGACCATAAGTTGAATCCCCTTCCCTACTGAACATAGAAGATAATCCCTTAAGTCGCTCCAGAAAGATGACCAAGGTCCCATCACCCCAAAAGGCTGAAGATGTAACCAGGGGGGTCTCCGACTGGGCCCTCGAGAGCGCTTACCCGTTACATGGGCCTCACCGGCTCGGTCGTCCATCTTCTTAGATTCATCCGCCCGGTCCGTTCAAATCAAGTACGACCTCCACCACGCCTCCTCCTCCTCGAGCCACAGCCTCGCGCTCCCGGGCCGGCCAAACATGTGGCCCTCGCCCTCGACCTCCCTGATCCTGACGTCCCCGCCCCCGTCCCTCACCGCCTCGTACACGAGCCTGGCCTGCTCAACGGGGACCACCGTGTCCGCGACGCCGTGCAGGAGGAACAGCGGCGCGCCGATGCGGCCGGCGTGGAACAGCGGGCTCCGCTCGCGGTACCGCTCCTCCCTCTGCGCGTCCGTCATGCCCGGGTCGAGCACGAGCGCGCCCATGTACTCGGACTCAAGCTTGTGCGTCGACTCGCCCAGCTTCTTGACGTCGCTGACGCCGCACACGCAGAACCCGGCGCCGAACGCGCGCGGGTGCCGCGCGAGCGCCTGCAGCACGTTGTACCCGCCCGCGCTCGCGCCGACGACGCCCACGCGACCCACCCGCCCCGCGCCGACGAGGTGCCCGGCGACCTCGGCGGCGTCGTCCGCGTCGACGACGCCCCAGCGGCCGAACAGCGCCTCGCGGTAGTCCCGGCCGTGGCCCGTCGACCCCGTGTAGTTCAGCGCGAGGTAGGCGTAGCCGCGGGCGGTGAAGTACTGCGTGCGCAGGTTGAGCCCGGGCCCGGTGTACCCCGTCGGCCCGCCGTGGGACGAGATGACGAGCGGGGGCAGCGTGCCGTCGGGGGCCAGGAACCTCGGGTTGCGCGGCATCCACAGGGTGCTGTAGATGGTGCGGGACGGCGACCCCTTTGACTGGAACCTGACCAGCTCCGGCCGCGAGAAGAGGGAGGCGTCCAGCTTCTCGTCCGTCGTCTCCCGGACCGTTGTCGTCTCGCCAGTCGAGACGTCGATCTTGTAGAGCGCGGGGGGCGCGGCCGTCTGGTCGGCCACGACGAGCAGGGACTCGTCGCTCATCCGCCTCATGGCGTCGAACACGACGCCGCAGAGCTCGGGGGGGCCGATGGGCTTCCAGTCGCTCTTCTCGAGGTCGATGAGGATCAGCTTCGCCTGGCCAAAGACGATGGCGGCGGCCGCGACGTGGCGGGCCGACAGCGGCGCATACGTGTTACTTGAGAATTAGTCGTCAGCATCATCGCCTCGTTCGGCCCAGCCGCCGCCGCCGCCCGGACGGCCCCCCCGTTAGGTCCCCAACCCACCTTCCTTGAAACCAGCGGATCTCCCCGATCTCGGCGTTCTCCAGTCCCTCGAGCTTGACCTGCGACGGCTTCTCCGCGCCGGGGGCCAGGCGGAACAGTTGCCGGAACCCGTCGGTCTCGATGCACACGAACAGACTCCCGTCGGGGCCCCATCGGGGCTCGGCGGCGCCCTCGCGGTTCTCGCCCGCGACCAGCACCGCGTTCTCGACGGCTGCCGAGGACGTCCAGTCGGCGGCGAAAACCTTGGCGGCCGCGAAAGGCAGGTCGGGCTGATCCCACTCCATCCACGTCAGCCGCTTGCCGTCGACGCTGAACTGGGGGGTGTAGTAGAAATCCGCCCCCTCGACGACCCGCTTGACTTCGCCGGTGTCCGCGTTGACGGCCACCACGTAATTGCGGATGCCCTTTGGCGTGGGGATCGCGTGGTCCTCCTGTGTGGCCAACACCCATGGGCTTTCGGGGTTTGCGCTAAAGTTGGAGTACCGCAGCCCCGAGCCGCCGGTCAAGTCGGACACCTTGCTGGTGTCGGGGTCCAGGATCTTGACAGTGTTGTCCCTGTGGGAGAAGACGATGCGCCCGTCGGCGAGCACGTCGTAGGCAGAGCCTCCATACTCATAGACGGTGTTGCTGGCGCTGTAAGGGGCCGGGAGCAAGTCCCTCGGACCATCCGGCGTGATCTCCATGATGCCTTTGCGGCCATCGTCCTTGGACTCGACGAAGAAGGCGCGTCCAGTTCCGCGCTGAGGGGGGGACGAGGTCAGTACGTCGCTTCAGGACAGTTATGAGTCTACAAGACAGGCACACAGGCGACTCACATGCACCCGCGGCGAGGCGACGCTCCGGCTTTTGGAGGTGACGGTATCGGCTGTGATGGGGCTCTCCCAATCGCCGTACCGCGCCAGTCTTTTGATGGCCATTTCTCTCTTGCTTGGAATCACACGAGACGAGGGAGGTGGACGCAGCAGGTTATGAGTGCAACAACGGGTGTGTCTTTGAGCTGTTGCAGGTGGAAGCTGACGACGAAAGTGAGGGGTTGAATGAAGATGGGCTGACGCACAGTCAGATTCGAGCGAGTCTGATTAGGCAGGAGGAAAACGTGCCGTGAGCAGCGGGCCGGAACACGGAGGCCCGGTTCCGACCGGGTTCCGTCTCCGCTTTCGTCCCAAAGTCGGATCAAGCGCCGGATGGCCGGTTTTCTTGCACGGTGTTCCTGGGCCTGTTCGTATGCATTTAACTGAACATTGCCTTTGAACTTTAAAACCCAGCTATTAACCGATGTGCAAGCCTCCTCCAAGTCCGACGCCTGTCCCGAGGAACGCATCCGGCTCGCAAAGCTGCTAGTAGCAGCCGAAGATGCGGCCTTACCAGGCTCGACACGGCAAGGTGCGCCGCTTAAGCCAAGCAGCACTCCGGAATGCCCGCGCCTGCGGGCCCCAAGGCTGGCCGTCACCGGCGGAAGCGCGCACGGGGGGGGAGAGGAGGGGGCCAAGAAGATGAGCAAAGCTTCACCTTGCCAGGATGCCACCGCGCATGGGGAGGGGCGAGTCAAAAAATGGGCTGACTGCCAAGACGAAGGGAAATGCCGTTTGCCAAAAGCGGTCATCCAACGATGACCGGGTTACGGAGAATTCTTTGTACTTTTTTTTTTCCTTCGTTGATGTTTTGTTTTATTCCAGGACCGACCAGGATGCGTTTGAACGAAGCCGTGGTCTCCAACCTCTCTGCGTACAGGATGGTCTCTCTTTCTTTCCCTCGGTTTTCTATTGCAAGTATCAACCCGAAGCTCGCAAGAAGAAGAAAAAGGCGATAAACTTCTTGACCCTTGGACCGATCACAACCAGCCGGGTGGTGTCTCCGCGCGGCGGTGTTTCAGTCGAGAGCAAGTTCAACCGAAAGCCCCCCCCCAGAGCGCTGCGAACGTAATCTACAGAGAGCCATTTGGTCGCATGACCGCCCTGGGGAAGAGCTTGTCGGCGTGGAGGTAGGCTACGGGAGAGGGGACATGGACAGGGGCGAGACGCCTCTACCGCCAGCTGATTCGACCACCAGAGGATGCACGTTTGAGAGTCTAAGTTTAGCCCATATGACACCTGCCATCCGAGACCCGCACGGAGCTTAGCACCCCAAAAAACGAAAAGCAGCCGAGATTCAGGGTCGATGGTCGGGATGGGATGGGATGGGATTGGATGGATAGATTGGTGAAAGATTTCGGTTCGGAATGGCGAAAGCAGACTAGTGTGGTGTCCATGGAAGACCAGAGCTTCCGGGGCCACGAGACGGGAGTTCCTCTGCAGTGATGAAGACTTGTGTAAACCACAAAAGCACCACAAAACAAACATTGACATTGATTAAGCTTAGTTGCCGGCTTCGAGTCCGTGTCATGACGAGCTGTAAGAGGCCCGGCGCTCTCCAGCAGCAACAGCTCGTCCTCCTCTCTCCTCGCCGCACTCGTATCCCACTCATTCGATCGTGCAATCCCGCCCTCGTTTTACACGTAGCCATGTTTGCCCTCCTGCCCTCTCCCCCCCCCCCTCGCATAAGCCGCCCTCCCGACGTCAAAGGAAAACCGTCAAGAAGAGACGAGCTGCCACACCGCCAAGCGGCGCCAATGCAGGTCCATCGCAGGAAAAACAGGCATGACCAGCCGCCCGCCTTAGCTGCGAGGCTCTCGAGAAAGGGGAGAGGGAGGGGTTAAATTGCTCGACGAGATGCACCTTGGCGAGCTTGGCAGCGCGGATGGTGGGAGGGACCGTCCTAGTGGTCTTATGTCGGGTTTCATGATACCGCAATTCTTGGCAAAGATGTGGTCGATTCTCTCTTTTTTCCCTTCTCGCCCTCGTCTAAGAACCGAAGGGGGGGGAGATGACCGGCGCGGGCTTCTCTTCACTTGCCTGCCCCCTGCGTCGTTCGCTCACGAGGCTCGCGCATCGGGGAGCCTTCGTCGGGGACATATAACCTCGTTGGCCCTTTTCCAATAGTGATTCTGTTTATTGCGCGCTTTACCATTCGCTCTTTTTATTATTATTATCTTATTCTTCATTTTATTTTTCTTATTCATTAACCAGACTCGCCTTGTTCTATTCTCTCCGCGGCCAGTCCGTCCGAATTTCATAACGAGCCCCCCAACTGCGTTGGTCTCTATCCCGTCGCATTCCCATCTTTTCACCCCGTCGCAATGAAGTTCTCGACCCTGGCCCTCTTCTTCTCTTCCCAGCTGCTGCTGGTGACCTCGCTGCCCCTCTCCGCCGACGCGGCGACCGGCCTGGCCTCTCGGAACGACGGCCCCTTCGCGGACTCGGTCGTGGCGAAGCGGGTGCCCGCCGAGGCCGCTGCCGGCAAGGCCAAGGAGGAGGGAGCCAAGAAGGAGGCCAAGGAGGGCACCAAGGAGGGCGCGGAAGAAGGCGCCAAGGAGGGCGCCGAGGGAGAAGCCAAGGAGGGCGAGCAGGAGCTCGAGGGCCAGTTCACGGTCCCCATGCGGCTGGGCGGCGCAAACGTCAAGCAGGACATCCTCTTCCCACCCGGCGTAAGCAAAAAAAGAAAATACCAAACACCCCCTTTGAACCGAACTGACATCGTTGCCTTCCCCCCCACGCCTAGACCAACGGCCGTCTCGAAGTCGAGTTCTCCAACTCCGTCGGCCGAACCCTCACCGTCACCGAGAACAGGAGCCCCGCCGCCGCGCCCCCGGGCTTCGTCGCGGTCGAGCCCGTCTCCTACAGCATCAACCTGGCCGAGGGCGCCCAGGGGCTGACACTGTCCAAGGTCGACTACATCATCAACCCCGGCAGTGAGTCTTTTATCCTCCTTCTTGCCTTCTTCTTTTCGCCAAAACTTGGCCCTGCAATGGAGATGTCTCTTGTGCGACAACGACTAACAAAACCACCCCCCTCCCCCACCTGCAGACGCGTTGGACATCAGTAAGGGCCAGATCGGCCGCCTCTTCAAGGAGATCAACGCCTTCATCATCGACCCCGCCCTCGGCGAGCTCGAGTTCGAGGCCGAGGAGAACGAGCTGACGCTGACGGTCGCCAACATGAACGGCGAGTTCGCCGTCTTCGTCCCGCAGGACGCCGCGGCCGCGCCTCCGGCCGCAGCGCAGGCGTAGGAGCCTTTGAGGGGAAAGCGGGGACGGACGTCGAGGAAACAAGAGCGTCCTCAAGGGCGGGTGAACAGGCCGCCTAGGCCAGAGCCAGAGAGACAGAGAGAGAGAAAGAGAGGGCCACGGGACGTAGAACTTTTGCCGAATTTCTTCTTCTAATCCACACCAAAACACTTTTCTTTTTTATGCGTGTAGCCGCAGTGTCTGGATTCCATGTAATCTTGAAAATGGTCCAAGTCTGTGCTGTGCCACTACCTTGACCAATGGTGGGCCGATAGAAGCTTAAGCTGTCTCGTCTGCCGTTTGGCCGACCGCCGCCGTGAAGTTCAGTCAGTCTTCCAGCCCTGCTTGGAGGCGACACAGCAAGAGAGCCAAGGAGCGCGGTACATGGACCATCTCATATGCACACGTTTCTGAGGCTTAAGTTCCATGCCCCTCTAGTAGCCCCTCCTTCTCCGTGATGGGATTCTAGTCTATCTGATAGCATCGTTAGTGATGGGCTCAGAATAGAGGGTGCCGAATTCGCAACAGACACCATACCTATTGTGATGGCAATCTAAGCATCATATTTTTTAGCTACCGGGCTTCCCCAACAGGCTATGGGTTGACGGGTACGCCAACATATCGATCTGTTAGGGGCTGACGGCGCCTTGGCTCTTGCTCGTAACGAAGGGCCTTCAGCTCGGCATCTTTTTGCCTAGCTGGGTTGCCCAAGTCGTGGCGAATGTTGCACATACTGCAATTGAGTCGCTTCATCTCAACATTTCCCGACAGACCTTCAGCCTGTCACTAGCTTCCCTCAATAGCTCCGAATGTGATTGCCCTAGACTCGTCTTCAACAGGTCCAGCAGTTCCGGCAACCTCTCGTTGAGATCCCTGGCCGCCTCGTCGGTAAGCTCATCCAAGCTCGCAAAGTACGCTAGGTACCGAGCGATCCCGCTGTGTCTCCCGGGGGGTGCGTTCCCGTTGGGTATCCCCAGCGCCTGCACAAAGGACCATATCGCCAGGGCCGCGTAGTACATGATCCACGGCCGATGGGGATCTGCCTCGCTGCGACAGGAGTAGAAGACCGACACGGGTTCTGGTAGGGTGCCGAAGCTGCTCGGCCGTCGCTTGGGTCCCCGCTGGTCGACGAGGACGCCATAGAGAAGCTTGAAGGCTTGGAGGACGGCATGGCGGGTTGATGGGGCGTTGGACCAGGTCCGCATCCGCGCAACGGCGTTGGAGTGGTCGCGGGTGGAGACTTTGCGACCGACCAGGTATTTGGCTCCGGCGTATACCTGGCAATCGACAATATCCACATGGAGGTTGATGTGTGCCAAGTGATAGAGCACGGCGGCTGAGTGGATTGGGCCGTTCGAGCTCGACGGCTGCCCTGGGACTTCGGACGTGTCGCTGGCTCCCGCGGCGTTGTCGAAACTCTCCTTCCACTCGTCAAACGCACGGAGAAGAATCTTTTTCCATCCGTCGGGCGTCTCCGTGCTAGGCGTGCTCAGATCGAGCCACTTGAGATGGGATTCCCGGTGGGATAGATGCCACCCGACGCTGAGCAGGCCCGACATGATGATCATGCGCCCAAACGTGTGCGTCTTGACTTCCTGGCCGTGCAGGGCACTTTTCAGCCCGTCCAGAAAAGACACTTGCTTAATGCCATACATCCTGTAGTTCCCGTCGAGATGGCGGAAGACATCGGGAGTCGGCGCGGTCCAGAGGCCGTCGTCACACGGCAGTGGGAGCCGGATCTCGTGAGGCGCCATGTTGGCTGCGTGTCCAAACATGGCTGCGTGTACCACATCCATCATGAAGGCTGCGAAGACAACACGGTACATGGACTCGCTCTCCGCCCACCGGACCCACCATGTCCTCGAGTCGGACGACACGGCGTCGTTCGCCGTGGGTGCTGCTTCTTCCGGGGGCGAATCACTGCCTCCTTTCCCGATCAGGGGGCTCCCTCTTCTCAAGAGGGTCAAAGTTGCGGAATGGTAGATGTGTGCTCTTTCGTGCATGCGTCTGGATGAGAACATCTTCTCGTAAAACTCGAGCAACAACAGCGACTGGGCAATGTACAAGCCCACTGGTGGCGATGCTTCCTCGGCGGTGAGGATTTCCCATCGGATGCTGGAGATGATGACATCGGCAAATCCTCCATACTGTTCCAGGTTGCCCGTTGAGTCCCTGCTGCTAAGAGATGTGGCCCCGAGCGCAATCATGACCATCAACAAGAAGATGGAACAGCGGTTGGGGGAAAAGGTTGGCTGATGGATGATGGGCAGCCTCGGCGAGACGTTCTTCCAGTACTCTTTCAAACAGTCCCTCATCATGTCCAGGCTCAGGGCAGGCAGGTCTCCGCCGCTCTCTTGCACCAGGCTCACGATACGCGGCTCGTACTTGGGCTGCTTCTGTCGGAAAACCTGAAACCATCGGAGGACCTCTTGCCGGCGATGCTCGGCAACGAGCCCGTCATTGACTTCCACTTGGCGTGGCGGGGTAGGGTCCAGCTGCGACCGGCTCGTGAGGGACTCGTAGTCATAGTGGATGTTGTTGTTGAAAGTGGACTCGAGGCCGCCTTCGAGAAAGGGCAGATTGGCGACTCCGTTGAGCTCGGCGAAAGTGGCTTGGGGGTCGAACAGCCACATGGCAAAGTTCTCCCTTGACAGTGCCTCGTGGGGCTGAAAGCCGACGGAGGTGAAGGACGGCATGACTGGCGGCGCTTCGGGCAGGGACACCTGCTCGCGGCCGCAGAAGCTATGCTTCTGGCGTACCATATCCGCAGCCATGTCGTCGATGGATGGCCACGTGGACGGCTGGCCGATCCTCGTCGGCTGCTGGGCCATGGAGAGGTTTGATGGGGCCGTCGTCGGTGTGGGCGTCGCGTTCGAGTCGGGAGTGAGAAGGATGGCGGCGTCATGAGGCCCACCGGACGGAGGCAAGTGAAATGTGGCCCGTGGCGGAACGGCCGAGGTGGGCGACGAGACTGCGGCGGAGGCGACAGAAGTGCTGAAGCTGGGGGCGCGGTTCCGCGGGATGTACGAGGAAGAATGGCGCTTCTTGTGTCGCGCGAGCAGGTCGGCGCGCACGAACCTTTGGTCACAGTCTGGGATGTCACAAACAAAGATGTCTTTGGGGTTGTCTGATGAGTCGCGTCAGCGGCGTCAAGAATGACCAAGGCAACCCATCTCGGCGTAAGGTCTCACGGTTCAACTGGTGTCTCTGGAGGTGTTCGGCCCTCGAGTACAGTTTATCACAGCCCGGATAGTCGCAGAGGAAGCGACGCGGAGCGCCTTTGCGACTGGCGCGTTTGTAGCTGGGACTAGCACCGGCATGCTGACCGGACGATGGAGGGCTCGCCATCAAGCGCAGTTACGGGAGCATCGTCGACTGTTCCGTCTCTGGGTCCTCATCCGGAGGCAAAGAGATGAATGCCGTTCGGATAACCTTGGGAGCCAGACAGTGCGCTTCTCATCCGTTAAAGGAAGCGATTTGCGCCAGGAGGAGGGTGGGATGGGGGATGGAGATGTCGCGATGGCTGGCGAGATTATATGCGACGGCGCGAGTTAAGTTGGCATGGGTGGGATGGGATGGGATGAGACGAGACGGGGATTGGGATGATTGGCAAAGTTAATTACGCCTTAGGCGCCAGGGACCAACGCGGGGAGAGATAGAGATAGAGACGCTCTTTCCCCTTCCCTTCCTTCTCCACACATCCCTGGGCTTCTCCTCCCACTTCAGGAACGAAACGAGGCGGGGCGGGGGGAACGTGGAATGAATCAATGGGGAAGTTGCGGACCCCCACGCGCTTACTAAAGCACCTGCCTGCCTGCCTGCCTGCCTCCGATGTGCATGCATAGGTACATTAGGTGCAATAGGTACAGTACATACATGTACGACGTGCAGATACGATGTACAGGTACAATTTACAGGTACGATATATATGTATATCTAGGCACAAACAGACACCTGGTTGTGCTGAGTACCGAGCATGGTATTTTGACTGTGTTTTTCAACATATACGAATAGATAGTCATGACTGTATTGTGTACCTGTGCGGCCTTACGAGGGAACTCCTTATGGTTGTCTGTACCTTGGTACATATCGCTAGATACCTAGGTACAATGTACACAAATGCATGAGCTGTTAGACCACGTAACTCTTTCCCGGCGAAGAAAACAGCGTGTTTGCTCTATCAGCGGGTGTTTATTTGTGAACAGTACGTACCTACTGTGTGAGAGTCGAGTCTCCTTTCCTTCCTGTCTCCCCGTCATTCTTCGACCTCTAGGCTTTGATCCTGCACCGACATATCATATCTTATTCTCTTCAACGATTAGCTATGCCTACTCTCCTGTGATATTCCTCCTCGTCGAGATATGACTCTACCATTTTCAGATTGAGCTTGTCATGCTGATCTGCTAGTTCGATGGCACCGCATCAAGACACAACAACGTCGACAACTCCAACGCCCCCCCCGGGCTTATCGCGAAGGCAGCAGACGAACCACGTCACGAAACGCCGTTCCGGGCCCTGTTCGCGATCCTCTTCAGCGCGACGGACCCCTTCTCCACCTTCTTGAAGTCCGCGCGGTGGCCCGCCGCCGCCGGCCCGAGCACCTCGAGCAGCCGCACGCTCGGCATCCCGTACCGGCCCCGCGGCTCCCCGGGCCGCCGGTCGAACCGCCCGTTGCGCACCGTCACGTTGTCGTCCGTGTACCTGCGCAGCTCCGCCGGGACGGCCCCCCCCGCCGCCCGCGCCTGGTGCTCCAGCACCTTCATCAGGTCCACCCACGCCGCCCGCGCCGGCGTCTCGACGCGCAGCGACTCCATCCCCCGCCGCGTCTCGCGCAGGTCGTAACCCGCGACGCACACCGTCACGTACCCCGCCGCCAGCGCGTCGAACGTCAGCGCCGCCTTGATCCGCGCCTCCTGCGTGCACACGTCGAGCCGCTCGTGCGACCGGCGCAGGGAGCAGCGCGCCTCCGGCGCCGACGACGACTTGTTTTTCCCCTTGGGACGATCCGCCTCCCTCGTCGTCGTCGTCGGAGTCTGCTGCTGGTTCTTCCCGTCAGGGCTCCCCGGCGCCGGCTGCTCCATGGGCAACAGGGTGTCGATGGTCAGGATGGGCGCGGTCTGGTAGCCCGGGAACCTGCTGAGGGTGTCGGCCCCCTCGCACGTCACGATGGCGACCTGGTGACTCTCCCAGCAATCCGCCAGTTTGGCGTTCTCGTCGGCGCAGTCCTCGGCCCTGCGGAGTTCGGCCTCGGTGAGAGGACGCTTCATTGGCTGTGCCATGGGTGCCGAAGTGCCGTACGGGGGCTGCTTGAGGTCGAAAGCGAAAGCGTGGATAATCCAAGTCTGGGCTTGAACCTCGACCGAAATTTCGATTCGATTTGTCCGTGTGTCACAAAAGAGCAAAGTGAAGTGTGTTTTGTCGTTTTTCTTTCTGATTGTCCTGGACAAGCTTATACGTTGCGGTTGCGACAGCATCAAATAGTTCTTGGACGCCGCAAAATGCACCCTGCGTGCGATAGGCGGGTCCCCTCCGGCCGCAGAGTCACACCGGCCGAAGCAGAAGCCTGGGTACTCGATGCGATGCGATGGCTGTGCGTCCACTCCAACCATGGAACGCGATGGCTGTGCCGCCAGAGCAACGTGCCATTCTCGGTCCTCTTTCCCCCCCCCAGGAACCAGCAGTGCTCACAAGCAGCGGCCTCCGCCCAGAACCCTCGATGCAGGAACATCTCCCATATTGAACTGGTGGCATTGGCAGCTATGCACCCATCGTCTGGCACGCCTACCCCGGCAGCCTTGCAGGGCGAAGTAAAACAGGCAGGGATACACCGCCGTGTGACTGACTCGGGGGGCAATCGACAGGACGCGGTTCTAGAAGCATTGGTGGCGAACCAAAAAAAAAAAAAAAAAAGGTCGAAGATTGCCCCGAGCCTATTTCTTGTGTCAAGGGTTGAAGTAACCATGCCTCAACATCATACGTCCCAACGTAGGCCAACAGTATTCAGTTTCGTGTTCGAAGAGAATTCGCCAATGTGCAAATCGTCTAAATTATTGGGAAGACGATATCACACCAACAGCAACTCCAGATAAGCCATCTCGACATTGGCGACATACTTACAGCATCTGCCGACATATCTACAATTCCCAAGATCCCAAGATGGACAGGCCGGCTTATCGTTGCTCGCCATGCTCCGGTTTTGATCTCCCCTCACTCTACAACAATCTATTTCCACAGACTCGTGGTTTCCACTCCACGGTCAATCCTGCGCCTAAACCGCCTCCCTCCGCCAGCTCGCACTGCGTTCGTTCAGTCCCGTCTTTGTGTCTTACAGTCTCTCCGGCCTCCAGTTTATCCAGGGCGGCTGTTATGAGCGGGGTATAAGGTGCGTACGGTTAGCTCTCCAAGAAAGAGCTATACATGGCTCACGCTCTGCCCCCCCCCCCCCCCCCCCCCTCAATGGCCGTGTATCGGTATCTTGAATGCAGGTGAGCTTCAAAGGACATCGGAAATGAAAGCAGGATTCAGAATAAATGAGGATAAGGCGCTGTTTGACAAAGCAATATTGAGTGGGAGATTCTCTTTCTGCCATGTGATTATTTCCTACCCTCCTTTCGAGGAGATTCTATTATGAAATTGTTGGCTTCTTACTCCTCCTCAGCACACTTTCACCGTAGATCCCGACGTAAAAGAGAGAGTCAAAAAGAAAGGCACCAAAAATGTCGTTCACTCGTTTGATTTTTTTCTTTCAACTCATAAGAGACTCAGCTATGAAGCCTTGCTGCCCTCCCCGGCCTCCTTCTCCCCCCCCTCGCCGTCGTCCTCGATCTCGACCCCCGCCGCGGCGCCGCTGAGGCCCTCCTCCTGGTTGCCGCCCTCCATCTTCTCCGACTGCGCCAGGAACCAGTCCGCCACCTCCCTCTTGCCGTTGAAGAGCGCCGAGTCGAGCGGGATCTGGTCCTTGTCGTTGGCCGCGGCCGGCGACGCGCCGCTCGCCACGAGCAGCTTGACGACCTCGAGGTGGCCGCCCAGGCACGCCCAGTGCAGGCCCGTGTTGCCGAACTCGTTGGCCGCGTCGACGTAGGCCTTGCGCTCGTCGGCGGGGCGGGGGTCCAGCGCCGCGATGAGGGCCTTGACGACGTCTGCCCCGGGGGGTGTCAGCCGGTAGGTTCTGCGGGGCTTCCCTGGGTCGTGCGAAGATCCGGGGGGGAGGGGGAAGGGGTGTACAACATACCGATGTGGCCGTTGCCCGCGGCCATGTGCAGGCAGGTCGACTTGCCCTCGTCCTTGGCGGCGATGATGACCTCGCCGACCGAGGCGTTTTCGCGCTGCGACAGGGATTGGAGCGTCTCCTGGAGGTCGGCGAGCTCGCCGGCCCGCGAGAAGTAGATCAGATCATCGATCTCTTCTTCTGAGAGTTTGGGGGCCATTTTCGGTGGTTTTTTGTGAGCGCTGTTTGAGGGCCCGAATGAGTCTTCAAGTGAAGTAGAAAATTTCGAGTAATGTGTGTGGAGGTACAGTGTGTAAACTAGCATCGCGCACTACACACAGTCCTCCTCGCCCATTGTTTTGGTGAATCAGTGCGATGCGCCCGCCAAAGTGAAGTCTGCAACAAATGGGCCGGTCAACAAGTTGCCGCCGGGAACCAAAACCAACCGGGCGGTTCTAATCAGTGAATAAGTGTTTCCTCATGTTTCTGTCAAGCCAGCTCGACATGTCACCGGCGTCGTCCACGGCTTGAATCTCCGCCTTGATGCCCAGGAACATCATCACCTGCAGTTCCCGTCTGCACATGATGTCGCAATTAGCGCCGTCTTCTCCAATCTCCTTAATCATCCTTGCAGCTGCTTTTCTGTTCTTTTGTGTCAGAGAGCTCGAGTGCTTAGAGGGGTTCGTTCTGTGTGATCGTTGGCTGCCACCATGAACCAGCCCTTGGGGGGCAAGGTCGCCGCTCTTGATGCCGAGCCATGACATGCTGGGGACAACGGTGTTTCGTTCGTGTGCATGGCCTCGCGAGCCATGACTGTAACAGCGCATAATGGCAATGCCATCCGAGTCGTAGTCCACAAGGGCCATGATTGGAAGCTCTGGCTTCACGTCATGGACGAGGTGGAGGAATTGTTTGGTGACCAAATCTGGATAGCCTTTGCCCTGGCTTGAGTGTCAGAGGAGACCTACTAATAGAAGCTGGGCTAAACTCAGCAGGATACACGCACCGTGACAAGGATACCGCTTCCGCAGGTAGAGGTGTCCCAATATCTGGCTGCAGCCAGTGTGCGAAACGTTGCCTTTGAAAGTCAGTAAAGGCTCCGGAAGAAGAAGGGTATGGGTTCCTGCATCTTTCTCAATGACTAGCACCCATCGCGCGTGGCCAAAGTCAATCTGAGAGATGTCTCTCACCGGAGGTATGAGGACCCCCTAGAAATCCGTCAGTCAGTCCAGCTATGCAAGTGATGGTATCACCTAGCAACCTTACAGTTGCGCTCGAAGATGCGTCGAGACTGGACGGCGCCTCAGAGGACGAATTGAAGGCGTGATAATTCTTTGTACGAATCAGGATTGGGCCTGCCACCAAACCTTTACCAGTAGCAACCTATTCGCAGAGTGAGAAAGCACCATAGGCGGCATGGAAACCAGGCACCTACAATGCCAAGGTCCTCCCGGCCAAACCCAAGAGTGTAGGCCAGATCATCGACGAGATTGTCAACAATGCTTTGCTTCTTGAAAAGGTTCTCGTCTTGATAGTAGATGCTCCTAGGCTCTCTTGCATTTAGCAACACAGAGAACAAGCAAGTGATAGGATACCGACGACGAACCTCTTGGTGATGGTGCGGCCTGCCATCAGGGAGCTGAGCGACATTTGGAGAATCCGCATCAATCGGCCTACATGAGGGCGATGTCAGAAGACCATTGCCTCTAAAAATGCCCACTCACGCACCGAACTTGGTGGCTTCGTGGACGGTCCGGCCAGGAAAGCGAACAGCAGACCGGGGGGTTCGAGAGCGGGCTGGGCCGGCTCCTGATCGACTGGCTGAAGAGGGACGAGACCTGTAGGGAATAGACATTTCTTCATTTCTAGAAAGAGACTCCCGCACCGCAACTAGGATGTCTTCCAGTTTGGCGATGGCGGCACCTGTGGTATTCTGCTGAGGATCACGGTCAGGAATGGTCACCACGTTGCCCGAAGGGCTGAGGTGGGACAGCTGGGATGTTAGTCGGCCCTGGTGGTGGCCGTCGAGCATGGGAGATGTAGCATAGTCCATGGAGAACATGGTCCGAAGAGCTCAGGCTGTGCGTAATGCGTCGAAAAAGAACAGAGACAAGACGTCCCGTACGCTGCGATGATGGATGTTCTTGGCGTGAACCTGGCAGAGATGTCACGAGCATCAGGAGGACCAATACAACACTGGCGTCGAAGCTCGAGGTGGGCAGACCAGCCCCACAATATCACCCCATTGACGAATGAACGATTGGCTGTTGAGCGCTAATGAGTTCTTGGACTGGGACTTTGGAAGGATCGCCCGCGGGTAATTATCCGTAGGTAGGTAGGGAGGTACATGGTTCCTGCTTCAGGGAGATGATGGTGCTAGATTGCTCAGGAGGTGGTCCGTGCTCCCATCTTAAAAAGAAAAACAAAAGGCAAAAAGGCGTTACTTATCGGCGGATGTTTATAGGCTTCGACCACCCGAAACCCCTGAACCCATCTTGGTGCGCAAACTCTGCAACTCAATGGAATTGTGGTTGGGTCGCCCAAGGGGCAATCGTTACCCTTAGCTCGAATTCTGAGCCTGCAATAGTGTGTTTGCACAGTAGTTCACTATGTGTTCGGATACCTACCTGGGCTGCACCTCGATGCGACCGTTAATCACACCCGCCAATCAATTCAAGCAGGGGACGTGCTGTGCAAGGATGTGGTGTGGTGGGTTTATCCCGCGCCATGCAGCTTTTCGCCAGGGGTTTCTGGAGTCTGGACTGGACACCGCCTCGAAGCGGTACGCAAGGGGGGGTTGCGTCCGTCCTGCCGGGGCCATTTCATAAATGCTCTTTGGCCTCGACCTTTCTGCCACGACCTCAGACAGACCTCGGACTCGTCTCTCGACAACCCTCGTCCTGAGCACTCTTACACCCGAGTCCAGAGCAACAACGGCATAGCAACATGGTTGTCGACAAAACCTCGTCTCTCGCCTCGAGCAATGGCAGCACAATTGGGGCCGACTCGGTCCAGTCTCGCAAGCGCGTCGCCGAGGCCATTGCCGAACAAGAATGGCCCAAGAAGCCCCGCGTCGAAGCAAAGACCGATCGCACGAGGTGGCGTATGAAGGACGAGGATGGCCGGCACACCTGGAAGTACTTGGACGCCGATGACGAGACTGCTAAGAATTGGCCCCAGACCTACGCCGACAAATACTACTTGGGTCTTCCCCTGGTCAGCCCACCTCCAGGCGCATCCCAACCAACTACTTGCTTTGCCTTTCTCGTTTCTCTCGTCGCTGACTGCTCTCGCCCACACAGGACCTTCCAATCCTTCCCGAACCCAAGAGCCCTCTCGAAGCCTCCTGTAATGGTCTCGAGTTCATGGAGAAGCTACAACTGCCCTACGGCGACTGGGGATGCGAGTACGGCGGGCCCATGTTCCTTCTACCCAGCGCCGTCATCGCCTGGTATGCCACCAAGACGCCCATCTCGTCTGCCTTCGCGACCGAGATCAAGAACTACCTCTTTGCGCGGGCCGATCCCGAGCTGGGCGGCTGGGGCCTCCACACCGAAGGTCTTAGCACCGTGTTTGGCACCTCTCTGAACTACACAACCCTGCGACTTGTCGGTGTCGACGCGGACGAGCCCGTCATGGTCAAGGCCAGAGCGAGACTACACGAGCTCGGAGGTGCCACCCAGGGACCCCATTGGGCCAAGTGGTGGCTCGCCGTCTTGGGCGTCGTGGACTGGGACATTGTTAACCCGGTCCCTCCTGAACTTTGGCTGCTGCCCAAATGGGTGCCGATCCATCCAGAGCGATGGTGGGTCCACATCCGGCAAGTCTTCTTGCCCATGTCCTATGTCTACTCGAGGCGATGGAGCTGCGAGGAGACGGACCTGATTCGGTCGCTCAAGAAGGAGTTGTTTCCCGAAGACTGGGCGTCCATCAACTGGAAGGCGCACCGCAACAGCATCGCGCTGGGCGACAACTACCATCCCAAAACATGGCTTCTCAACACGGCCAACTGGTTCTTGGTCAACATATGGAACCGGTATCTGCGAACCGAATACATCAAGGACAAGGCCGAGGCATGGACCAGCGAGTTGATCGATATGGAGGACGCCAACACGGACTATCTTGGGTTGGCACCCGTCAACGGCCCCATGAACCACGTCGTCTGCTACATCCGGGACGGACCCGGATCTTACACCGTCCGCAGACACACCGAAAGGATCATGGACTCGCTTTGGGTCAATGCGGAGGGCATGCTTGGCAACGGTACGAACGGCGTGCAGTGCTGGGACACGGCTTTCATGATCCAGTCCGTTGTAGCGGCCGGCCTCGAGACCGACGCTAGGTGGCGCCCGATGCTGGAGAAGGCCCTCGGGTTCCTTGACCGGCAGCAGATTCGCGAGGATTGCAAGGACATGGAGAAGTGTTACCGCCAGCAGCGCAAAGGTGGCTGGCCGTTCAGCAACCGCGATCAGGGATATGCCGTGAGCGACTGCATTTCCGAGGCGCTCAAGTCCGTCATCATGCTGCAGAAAACCGAGGGCTACCCCCAACTTCTCGAGGACCAGCGCATCTTTGATGCCGTCGACTCCATTCTCCTGTACCAGAACGAGACTGGAGGAGTGGGCTCCTACGAGAGGCGACGCGGCGGCGAGTACATGGAGATGCTCAACGCCGCCGAGGTCTTTGGCCGCATCATGATTGAGTACGACTACCCGGAGTGCACGACCGCCTGCGTCACGGCCTTGTCGCTCTTCCAGAAGCACTGGCCCGACTACCGACGGGACGACATCCGCATCTTCATCAAGCGTGCCGTCAACTGGATCCGGTCCCACCAAAACATTGATGGTTCGTGGTACGGCAGCTGGGGCATCTGCTTCACCTATGCCGGCATGTTCGCCTTGGAAAGCTTGGCAAGCGTGGGAGACACGTACGAGACTAACAAGGTCTCCCAGCGGGGGTGCGAGTTCCTCGTCTCCAAGCAGAGAGAGGACGGTGGCTGGTCTGAGAGCTACAAGGTAGGACCCCCGCAAAAGCTACCCAGGACGGGCTTGACTGACAGCAATAGGCGTGTGAGACGATGGAATACCACGAACACCCCAGAGGCTCCTTGGTCGTGCAGACGGCATGGGCCCTCATCGGCCTCATGGAGGCCGAATACCCCCACATGGAGCCTCTCCGCAAGGGAATCCAATTCCTCATGGACCGCCAGCAGGCCAACGGCGAGTGGCTCCAGGAGACCATGGAGGGCGTTTTCAACAAGAGCTGCACCATCGCGTACCCCAACTACAAGTTCACATTCCCCATCAAGGCGCTCGGCATGTTTGCCCGCAAATACCCCGACGAGAAGATGACGCCTGGCATCAGCGAGAAGGGAGATGAATGAATCCCGGACCGGCTTGCTTCCTAGACTTTTACTGCATGTCCGTAACATAGTTAATATTAATGAAGAATATGACTTTTTGAAGACAAGGAGAGAAAAAAAAGGCAGAAAACCTAAACCTTGGTGCGTTTACTGTAGTGGTCGTGGTGGAGGGTTATCTCCGTTGGGTTATGCCAGTTGTAGAGGATTTTCTTTGCAACGGCTGCAGGCCAACATACTGCCTTTGCGGTGTCCTGTAGCGACCGACCTGTCTCTTTCACGACTTTTTAACATAAAGGTTGCCTGTTAGGAGGTCGGGCATTGTTCTCTATATAAAAAAGGCGGTGAGGCCATCAGTGCGGGGTGACCCACAGCTGAGGGCGGCAGAAAGAGAAGGCGGTACCTACGAAGTGGGTGGGTGCCCCACCATAGCTTCCAGAACAGTCCGACCTGTTTGTCTCCGACCTACGTACGTACGTACCCAACTCCGTTTGGTCACTTCCCGACCTTGAAAACACGACTCTACTTTCCAAAACAACGCCCGCCTTTCCCCAAGCAACGACTGAATCTTTCCATCACCGATCGCCATCAAACCCCGCCGAAAGAAAAAGAAAGAAAGAAAAAAAAAATCATGTCCGAATACACGGCCGGCCAGGCGGGCATGGACGCCGTCGAGGCCAAGGACTGGCCCCTCGCCATCGAGAAGCTCTCGGCGGCCCTCAAGTCGACAAAGTCGCCCAAGTGGCTCGTCGGCCGGTCCAAGGCCCACGTCGGCGCCGGGGACTACCGCCGCGCCCTCCGCGACGCCGAGCTCGCCTATGCCGCCGCCGCCGCCCGCGGCAACCGCGCCTTCATCACCGACGCCCAGTACCGCCGCGCCGTCGCCCACCTCCGCCTCGGCGAGCTCGCCAACGCCGACGCCTGCGCCGCCTGGGCCCAGCGCCTGGCCGAGGGCAAGACCATGTCCCTGCCCGAGTGGAGGGAGGCCCGGGTCGACGCCCGCGGCTTCGCGACCGCCACCAGGAGGGAGCTGACGGACGAGATGACGGCCGTGCGCGCGACCGAGGACCCGGCCACCAGCAGGTACGGCGCGCTGTGGAACTCGACCTGCGCCCTGCGGCTGCAGATCCTCTCGGGGATGGAGAAGCTCGCCGAGGACGACGAGAAGAGGAAGGTGACGGTCAAGTACGACCCGGGCGTCTCGCTGGACGCGCCCGAGGAGGAGGAGGACGACGACGACAAGATTACCAAGGAGGAGGTTCAGGCTGCCGCTGCCGCGGCCGCCCAGAAGCCGGAAGTCAAGAAGGATGTGCGCGTCGACTTCTTCCAGAGCAACGCCACCATGTCGGTGTCGGTGTTCGCCAAGAACGTCCCCAAGGACGAGTTCAAGGTTGAGTATGACGACCAAGAGGTACGCCCCCTTCCCCCCTTCCCCCAACTTCCGACCCGGATTTGACTTGCCGCCGAGAAGAAAACCAGCTTACTGACCTTTTGCACGATTGCAGATCCGCATGACGCACATCCCCGGCCACGAACCCTGGTACGCGATCCCCCTCTGGGGCCGAATCGACCCGGCCGGCTCCAAGCACACCGTCACCGCGAACAAGGTCGAGTTCTCCCTCAAGAAGCTCGAGGCGGGGAAGTGGCCCACCCTCCAGCGCCCGCCAGACGCCGCGCCCGCCGCACCCAAGGCTTCCGCGCCGGCCCCGGCGCCCGCCGAGTCTTCGGCACCCGCCGCCGCCGCCACCCAGAAGCCCGCACCCGCCGCACCCGCCGCATCCGCATCCTCCGCCGCCGCCGCCGGCGGAGCGCCCGCGTACCCCACCTCGTCCAAGTCGGGCCCCAAGAACTGGGACAAGCTCGAGGGCGCCGACGACGAGGACGAGCGCGACATCAACGCCTTCTTCAAGACGCTCTACAAGGGCGCCACCCCCGAGCAGCAGCGCGCCATGATGAAGAGCTTCACGGAGAGCAACGGCACCGCCCTCAGCACCGACTGGGACGACGTCAAGGGCCGCAAGGTCGAGACCGTGCCCCCCGAGGGCGTCGAGGCCAAGAAGTGGGACTCGTAGGGGGGGGCCGTCGCGGCAGGGAGGGGGACCAGAGGAGGAGGGGGTCCCGGTTGAATCAGAGAATTCGATTCCACGCGAAAAGAGCTTCGATGACAAGGGCGTTCCCGGGAGGGCTGGAGACATCTTTTTTCTTCTTCCCCCCCCCCCCCCCCTCCCACTCTTTTTTCTTGTGGACCAAAATTTGAAAAAGAAATATTCACGGCACCTTGAGGGGTAATTGTCAATTGTTCTTGATGGCATGGCGTCTGGTTTCATTTACGAGGGGGGGGCTCGGGTGTGCCTCAGCAATAGATCATCATTATCAGAATGTTATCGTGGCTGCAAAAAAAAACCCCCAAAAAAACCAGCAAGTGTCATGTCTAGCGCGGAGAAATCCATCACGATTTGCGATGTAACCAACCTCGGCCTCGAACTGAGCCAGGCGCGGCCTGCCATGACCTCCCGTCCGGTTGACCCTCCTGAAATAGTTGGGACGTTCAGGCACCATCGACGGGCAACCTAAAACTGGGGAGCACGAAGTCGGTGTCTAACTCCCCAGTGCAGTGGTATGTGGATAGGGGCATGTGGGTTTAGAGCGGCTCCGTTTTGACCTTGAAAAGCAAAGGGCTAATTCCCAGCCCGCGGGATGCCTCGCAGGGTGCTCCTAAAGTCCTCGTCGGCGACGTAGGTGCCCTTGAGCCAGCGGCGGCCGCTCCCCGTGTCGAAGGCGCGGCGGCCGTGCAGCACGCGGCGGTTGTCGAAGAGGACGCACTCGCCCGGCCGCAGCTTGCACTGGTAGACGCTGGCCGGGTCTTCGAGGAGGGCCTGGAAGGCGCGGGCGGCGTCGAGCCACCGCGGCCAGGCGGCGGCCTGGGCCGGGGTCTCGTGGACGGGGAAGGGGGCCTGGAAGGGCGGCGACCACCAGACCTCGCGCAGGTCGGGGTCCTCGGCGTGGCTGACGACGGGGCGGGCCTGGCGGTAGAAGAAGCCGTTCTTGGCGTAGTGGTAGGGGACGGGGAAGGCGCAGAGGGCGTCGTAGTGGTCGGGGCGGGCTGCGCGGAGGCGGCTGGTGGCGTGGAGGGTGTCGCTGAAGATGGACTCACCACCGGAGCACGAGTTCTCGAGACAGTGAAGCAGCTGGATGCGGGGCGGCGAGTCGAGGTAGAGCATGTCAGAGTGCAGGCCCAGGTAGGACGAGGTGTAGGCGACGTTCTCGGCGTCGGGTTTGGAGATGACGTCCCAGGTGCGGCCGTAGAACGTCTCCTTGACGGCGCCGAACTTGAGGGCCACGTCGGCGACCGCCGTCTCGGTCTGCGGCATGTTGGTGAGGAAGACGAGGCCGATCTGGGACAGCGAGAGGACGGCGTCACGGAAGGAGGGGCCGCCAGCGACGAAGTCGTCGTAGCGGACCCGCAAGAGGCGCGGTTTCAGGGTCTCGGTTGTCCAGGCGAACTTGGGCACGTGGTCGGGGGACCAGTCGTGGCGGGCGAAGAGGACGGGCTTCTCGAGCGCCATGGCGCCGAGAGCGTCATCGCCGGCCGCGGGGAAGACGGAGACGTGGTCGACGGCGGCTGCGCGCGGGATGTCATTGGCCCAGTGGATCTGGACGGCGCCATCGGCCAGCGTGCGGACCTGCGAGAAGGCGATGTCGTGCGGGATCTCGGTGGTGGCGAAGGACTTGTTGCCCGAGGAGGGACTGACGCAGTGCGGGCATGGGCAGCGGTCGCGGAGCCAGGCGGCGTCAAAGACGGCCGCGTGCTTGCCCGTGCTCGCGTCGACGATGTGGAGGAGACGGGAGTCCTGAGGCGCGGTCTCGTAGCGCAGCGCGGGCGGCGAGCGGCGAAGATGGTAGAGGGACGGTTCCGTGGGGTGGGAAACTTCTGTTTGGCGGAGAGCCGCGGCGGCTTCTTGGGGCTTGGGGGAGGTTGTGTGAACATATGCAAAGGGGACGCGGAGGTTGTCTCGTCGGCCAGGGAGGCGTGAGGATAGAGAGGGCCTCGAAGCAGACCTGAGGAAGCCCGCCGCGCGCATCACGGGGCGGAGCGCAGATGTCGGGGCCATGATGGAAGCCGACGAGGACGAGGACGAGGACGATGTCGATGTCGATGTCTATATAAAAGCGGAGACGAAGGATCTAAGTATTCGGGAAAGGACGTACTGCCTGCTCGAAGAAGACGGGAACAAGTACCTAGTTCGCGACAGCTGCTGGGAAGCTGTTATGGGAACGAACAGAGGGAAAGTGGAAGAAGACGACGACGTGTACTTAGCACTGATCTAGCTTCATCGTCTCGCGGGGGGCCGAACAAGGGAAGGCGGGTTTTCCGGAGGGGAGATGAGAGGAGTAATGAATGGCCCGGTTAATGAGGATGATTGACGAGGACGATGAGACGATAGACAGGCAGTGAATGAGTGAGTGACAGTTTGGTCCAATGTCTTCCCTCCTCCTTCCCCCCGCCGGTTGGTGGCGGGACGGGAGCTTCCAGAGTTTAAAGTGGCAGGCAGGGAAGGAGGGAGGGACCCCGCCATGCCATGAGGGGACGAACCTCGGTCGGATGGCAGGCACATGTATTTCACATACTGCCATAGTATGCAAGGTACTTTGAGTGCCAGGTGGGTGGGTGGCCGTGTACCCAGGCAGGTAGGTACCTAGGTACCTGAGTACCTACCTACCTGACCCGGTAGGAGCTAAAATCGGGACAGCGCGGGGAAGCTTGAGCACCGTTTTTTCTCTTCTTTTTCACATGCATTTTATTTTATCCTTTTCTGGTCTCATTTCATTCATCTCTCTCGCTCATCTCATCTGCCATGTCAACCAAGCTTTCGGGTGTCTCACAACTACATGGCCAACATCTTCAGTATTCACTGAAAGCATTCCCTCGACATGCACCTCATCCGCAAAGCCCCGATACGTCCATCACCTGTGTTGTGTGCTCATGAAGCTTGACCGAGAACGAACCCCGTGGCAGTCATGCGATTTCACATGTCACGGCTCCCCGCACCAACGTCGACGGCCCCATGACCTCCGCCCGGTGGCCCAGCCGGACGACGGGAATTTCATCCGGCGTGGCTTAGCCTTCTTCACATGGACGTTGAGGCTTTGGATCTCCTGTCAGCGGACCCGCGGGCACCATACGCTTTCCGTTGTGAACCCCGCTGGGCTGTGGTTTAGCCGCATCAGCAGCCCCGTTTCCTGTCTTGCCTGCGGCTGCGGCGGTTGTATTATTCAAGCAACCGAAGCTGATATGGCATAAGTCTCGAGAAGAGGCAGTGTTGAAAGATGGTTGGGGTTGACGCGGACATGTCGATTGAGGGCAACGGATCAGTTCTCCATTATTTTGCAAGAGTCACCAATATACGAGACTCCCAGCGAACCCGTTGACTCGGATCCGGAACTGGACGTCATACTATCGCCCACTATACTGGGATTGCACCAGAGGGATACTGAATGGTAGCTGAACATCGGAGCAGACCGGCGCTATACCCAGCCCGTAAATCCAAACACCCCCCCCTCCCTTTGGACCCCCCCCCCCCCCCCCCCCCCCCCCCCCCCCCCCCCCCCCCCGCCCCCCTACACAGGGGAGCTGTCAATCGCCTTCCAGATCTCGTCGCTGAGCGCCTTGTCCGGCGTGAACCACTGTGCCAGCCGCGTCTCCTTCTGCAGCAGCAGGTCCGCCACGAGCCGACCGAACACGACGCTCCCCTCGTCGTTGAGGTGCGTGTTGTCGCCCGGCGCGAGGTTGTACGAGTGCGCCTTGGCCTCGCCCACGGCCTGCACGTACTTGCGGCTGTTGAGGTTGAGGTCGACGTACGTCACGCCCCCGGCCGCCGCCGCCGCCGCGATGGTCCGCTCGCGCTCGTTGGCCAGGTTGTCGGTCACCACCCCCGCCGAGTCGAAGCTGCGCCGCGTGAGGGGCGTGACGAGGACGGGCGTCGCCCCGAGCGCCCTGACCTCCCCGGCGAGGTTGGCGAGGTTTGTCTGGTACTGGCCGAGGGAGATGTTCTTCTCGGGCTTCTGGTCGTTGTGGCCGAACTGCGGACGGGGGGGAGGGTGTGTGTCAGCACTGCCGTGCTTCGGGGTGGGGGCAAGGCGGAATGGGGGGTGTGGAAAAGGGGAGAAGACGGGGAAAGGTTTGGGGATTAGGGGGGGGGGGAGGCGGCGCACCTGGATCGTCACGTAGACGTCGAAATCGGCCGTGTTGTTCTTGACGGCGCCCTTGACCGTGTCCCAGTAGCCCATGGTGACGTAGTCCACCGTCGTCCGCCCGTTGCGGCCGTAGTTCGTGCCGAACGCCGGCTCCCTGAGGAAGCCGAGGAACCCGTTTCCCCAGCCGCCGCCGCCCGCCGACTGCACCGCCGTCGTCGAGTCGCCGGCGAGGAAGAAGGCCGGCGGCTTCGCGGCGGCGGCGGCGGCGGCCCTCCTGTCTGCGGGAGGGGCCGCCTCGGCAAAAGCCGGCAGCAGGGCCGCCGACGATAGCAAGGCTTGGGGCTTCATCGCGTTCGATCCGCCGCCGTTCGTGGTCGTCTTCCTGGGGGTCTTTCCCGCACTTTGGGTGGTGCTCGCGGAGAGCCTGGCGGTGAGGGTCGCGAAGCTGAGGCTGAGGCTGGAGCTAGAGCTGGAGAGACCGCACGTCGCACCGGCCGTCCATCCTCGTAGACGAGGACCATCTTTTCAGGTCCCCTTTTATACAACCTGCGGAAGGAAAAACAACAACTGGCTAATCGAACCCTGCGTTGTCCGCCCCCCCCCCCTCCCCCTGTAAAACCGAGTCAGCTAAGCTTCCCGGAAGAGCAATTCCATGGGGAAGCCATAGTCAGTTACACTGCACCTTTCTAACAAGCAATGTCCAATCCCTGGCAGGTCCGGGATGATGCTGCGGGCTGGCCGACCGATCACTTGCCGCTTTCGGTAGTGAGCTTGATTTATTCCGTCAATAGGGACGAGGTCGAAGTAGAGTTGACCTACATCACATTACCCCTCCAATTCAAGTTCTCCTCTCTCCCCCTCAACCAAGCAACCCCCCCGAATGATGCCAAGGTTTTTTTTTTGGGGGGGGGGGGGAGATATGTCAAACTAATGGAGAAACGTCCCAGCGAATGTCCGGGCATTTTAGCTGTCTTTGCGCTGGGGTGAAGCGGGGGAACTGCATCAATTTTCAGGACAAGACCGATCAGGACGCGAAGGCAGGCCCGCCAAGCATCAACAGGATATAGGCATCATGGCCATGGACGTCCCTGCACACCAGCACCTAGGTGAATTCGCGCATGTCGAGCGCATCGGTTGTCTGCGAGGGTCCAAGAAGAAGAAGAAGAAAGCTTGCTTCGTCGTCGTCGTACAATTGTGGGTATTCTAGTGTAGCAAGATCTGCGGCGGCCGCGCCGCGAGCCCAAAGATGCCGTCTTCCCAAAGTTTCCCGTTTTTTGTTTTACTCATACAATGTTAGTCGGTGCCCCCCCCGCTGGTTCTTGCCAACACCAAGATCGCAAGCACTCTTATACACACCCGTTCCGTCCTTTTCAAGCATCACCTGCTTTGTATAAAAACTCGTCTCTCATGTGTCCCTTTTACAACGCCGCGCCCCCCCCCCCCCCCCTACGACTTTACCCGGAAACCCAATCATCTGTTGCGGTTGCTGGACCACCGCTTGACCATGACCTCGCGGATTTTGTACAGCTTCAACGCCTCCGCGGGGCCCTTGTTCATCGCCTCGTCGAACCGCGGGGGCGGCGGGACGTCCACGTACACCAGGACCAGGCTCTTCTGGACGTGCGACAGGACGCGCACGACGCCGTGGAGCCAGTGCCACGTCTTGCGCGGCAGCCGGCGGTCGCTCTCCTCCCACCACCGGTCCGAGTAGGACGGCAGCACGATGGCGCCGAACTCCGCGTGGTCGAACACGGGCCCCCTGGCGTAGAGCATCCAGTCGACGCCGAACTTGATGCCGGCGCGGGGGACCCACCCCAGCGAGCGGAAGTGGTGGTACACGGCGTAGTTGACCAGGAACCCGTCGTCCGGCTGGAGCTCTCCCGCTGCCCGCGAGGGGAAGTAGGAATGCGACCGGAACAGGTTGAAGAGCTCGGCGGCCGGGATCGGCGCCTTGGTGGCGGGATCGACGACCCGGAGTGCGCCCATGCCGAAAGAGAGGAAGAAGGCTTCCTCGGAGGTGAGCTGGAGGTGCTCCTTGTTGGCAATCTCGGTAGTAGTCTCGGCCTCGGTTTCAGCCGTGGGCTCGAGCCGGTTGCTCTTGTCGGACTTTGCAATGCCTTTGGTGCCCGTCTCTAGGACGCCAGGTCCTAGCGGCGTGCCATTAGCAGGCGATGCGGCCTTGCCGTTGGTTCCGTTGAACAGCGCCAGGCTGGGGCTGGGAGGGTCGGAGTGTTCGAAAGTGGTCGACTCAACCTTGGGCGAGAAGCGAACGCTCTTACGGCGCTTGGCGGACTTCGGCGTCGACGGGATTTCGGCCGAGATGGATGCGACCGCCGCCTTGGCCAGTCCCTTCAACCCGTTCAGATGGGCCGCTCTGTCGCCGTCGACCAGATCGTTAATCAGGTGCCCAGTTCCCGCCCAGTTTCCGCTTCCCGAGTCGCCGAAGCCGGCATCCTCATGGATCGTTGACAGCTTCCGCGGCCCGGTCGGAGAGCTTTCTGCTGGTGAGGTATCGAAAGCGTGGGCGGGCTCAACCGATGTCCCGTTGGCGAATGGTGTGTGTGCGTTGGGTAAAGAGAGCAGCTCCAACGGCCCGACGGGAGACACCGTAGCCGAGACCGACGGCACAGAGTCGCCATGTGTGGCCGAGCATCGAAGAACGACCTCGGCGTCGATGACAACATCGACGCTGTCCGAGACGTCTTCGGTTTGCTCAACGCTGGCCAAGAAGGCGTGTGAGTTGGGGAGAGAAAGAAGTTCCCTCGGTCCAACAGGGGCCCGGGCCAACGGAACTGGTGGGAGCACTTTATCGGCTGTCTTGGGCACGATTCCTGATTGAACAGTAGCCGAGGCTTCCTCTCTTGATTGTAGGAAGTCACTGGGCTTGGCGATCTTGGCGGAGCTGATGTGTTCTCCGAGATTCTGCTGGGGTGCCGGGTGGGCTGCAGTGCTGCTTGGTGACGTGTTGTGAGACGACGACATCTCGTTGATCATTTGAGCAGCAGTCTCCTTGGCCGTGGGCGCATCGTCCTCAACGGACAGATCAAGGACCTCGGGTTCGGCGTCGAGCGTGATTGGATGGGCGTCTCGAGAAACTTCAGATACATCCGCCTGTAGGGTATTTACCGCAGGCCCGGATTTAGGCAGTGGAGACGTTTGTTCAGGCACTGGTTCCGCATCTGTTGAGGCTTCTCGGGCAGGAACGTGGTTGGATGGGAGCGTTGGCGAGGATTCTTCGGCCTCGACGGCCAAAGTTGACGGTTTTACTGTCTCAGCGGATGCAACCTGAGCGGCCAGTTGTGCTTCTCGAATCCGTAACTGTCTGATGGCCTCTTGTTCGGATTTGGCCCTCTCCCACTTCATTTGCTTTCGTTCCTCACGTCTGCTAGCCGTCACCAGCTCGCTGACCTGCCCCGGCACCAGCCCGCGCCTAACCTGCTCGCGCTTCAGCCAGTTGGGCTCACTCCTACTTAGGTTACCCTTGCCGTAGAACCCTTGTTCCCACAGCGCGCGCATGGACTTTTCGTCGATGATGTTGACAGATTTGGATTCTGGGGACCAGATGCCCTCGTGCACAATGGACGGCTCAGCAGGCGGTGGGAACAAGGATTGTTTCGCCCATGCAAACAGGACATGGAAAAGAGAAATTGGATTATTCGGGTAGAAGCTAGGGAGCGGAAAGGTCCGTATGGGAGCAGGCAACTCGTAGATCTTGTACAACGGCAAGCCCTTCGGCCGTGCCGTCGTAGTAGAGCCCGAGGAGCTCTGCGAAGCATCAGGCGTCATGGCCTGCGCAGTCGGCAAAGCCGTATTCTTAGTCTGCGACATTGTGCTAGCAAGTCATGTCTGTCTTTTGGAGCAATGGTTAGCCGAGAGCTCATTGCGAAACGTTGGCAACGTCGTAGAAATGATTTTCAAAGTGTTTGCATCAGATACCGTTGTAGTCTATATTTGTGGCATCATCGAGGTTCAATGAAGACGCCTCTTCGCACAAATGGGTAATTGGTGTCATCATAGCAAACAACAGGTGTAGAGGAGCTGAAGAGGAGCATTGTTCTCTCTGCGCGCAATCGAGGATCGTGGCAAAAAGAAGAACCCAGCTCATCGGCTGCTACCACCATGGACGAAGGGAAGAAACCGACAGAGAGAGAGAGAGAGACGCGCAGCAACTTACTTGTTTGAGGAATTTTCCACACGTCTGGCCGACAGATCACTCGTCAATTGGGCCATTCAAGCCGGAAAAAAACCACCTCACTATTTCGAGATAGCTTGGATCCTGTACGGCAGACGCATGTGGTTGGGGAGAAGGAAGAAGTGCCTGTTTGCTCTGCGCAGAAATTTCAGCGTAGAAAAAGGTCTCCGCCGTATCCATAGCTCGCTTCCGTCAGGTCTCCCCCCACCCCGCCGTCTGACTCTTCCTCTTCCCAGGATGCGCCTTCCGTCCGGAATAACTCGGGTGGAGACGGATGCGGCTGCAAATGGGTCCGACCAAGCCACATCAAAACCCACCCTCGACCAGCCACACGAGCCGAGATCTGTGGCTGATGCGAACGCAATTTCGAGCCTGGAGCTTCGTCCCGTCGATGGTGGGGCTCGTGGAGTTTCCATGCCGCCCAACTTTCCTTTCCGGTCCTACCGACTACTTTCTGACAGTGATCCCTTACCCGCTTCCGAGATAACCAAATTTGCTTCTGGGACGGTCTTGTGGCGAGGTTTTTCTGTCATGCCTGCATCCTGCTGACGGCCCTTTCCCCCCCCTCCCATGGCGTCTGACAGTAGCTGACAATTCTTGTCTTGGGCCACATCTTGCTTTCCACATGCCCACCTCGCACCTAGACGCCATGACGGACTGGTCCTCAGCGGTGCAAGCCGTTGCCTTTGTCTGTGCTGGATGGAGCACCTTCGTCTACATCGTCCAATCCATCGGTATCATTAGAATGTCAGCATGAGAGATCTCCAACCCCTCGCCCACCAAAGCTGACCGTACCTAGCATCTTCTCGTACTCTTCGCGCTTGAAGCCAGCCGTCTCCCCTACGCTGAAGAAGCAAGATGTGCCGCACATTACCATTATCCGTCCTGTAAAGGGCCTCGAGTACGGCCTCTACGACTGCATCGCATCCTCTTTCCGACAAGACTACCCGCGCGACAAGTTGACCATCTACCTATGCGTGGCCGACAAGAGCGACCCGGCGTACCCCGTCTTGGTGCAACTGGTCAAAGACTTCCCAGGCTTCGATGCGCGAGTGCTGGTTGAGGAGGACGACCCCCTGCTGCACGGTAGCGATGGCCGCGTCGACAACCTCGGACCCAACCCGAAAATCAGGAACATCAGTCGCGCATATCGGGAAGCCAAGGGCGATATAATCTGGGTCACGGACTGCAACATCTGGGTTGCCAAAGGTGTCGCAGGGCGCATGGTGGACAAGCTTCTGGGGTACGGACCCGGTGGAAGTCGAGTCAAGCCCTACAAGTTTGTTCATCTCCTTCCGATTGTCGTTGACACTGTCTCTCCCCGCAGCGTCTCTCAGGAAGCACAAGCGCTATTGTCTTCGGAGGGAAGCTCTTCGCAAATCCCAAACCCGGGCCATGGCTCCTCCCTGCTCGACTACGTCAAGAAGCAAGGCGGCGGTCGCCTCGACGAGATGTTCATGGCCACGAGCCACGCCAAGTTCTACAGCGCCATCAACACCGTCGGTGTCGCTCCTTGTGCCGTCGGCAAGAGCAACATGTTCCGCAAATCTCACCTGGACGCCGTGACGGACCCGTCACAGAACCCGATCTTGCCCTCCGGCAAGGACCTGCCCAGGGGAATCGACTACTTCTCCGAATACATCTGCGAGGACCACCTGATCGGAGACCTGCTGTGGCGGTCCAAGTTGCCCGGCATGAAGAACCACGGCCTCGTCATGGGCGACCTCGCCGTTCAGCCAATGGCCGGCATGTCTGTGCAAGCCTACTTTGCGCGCCGCGCCCGCTGGCTCCGCGCACGCAAGTGGACGGTGCTCGCGGCCACGCTTGTCGAGCCCGGTGTCGAGTCGCTCCTGTGCTGCGCCTACTTTGCCTTCGCTGTCACCACCCTTCCCTGGTTTCACCACGTCTTCGGCACGGCGCAGACGTGGGGTGCCACTGGCCTGTACTGGCTGGCATTTGTGACCATCTGGATGGTGTGTGACTGGTTCACCTACAACCGTCTGCACGCCGGCCATACCATGGAAGTCGACGAAAATACCCCCAAATTTGCCAGAGGCACCGCGACACCTGGCGGAGCTCCTCCGAGGTCCTTTTTGGAGTGGCTGCCCGCTTGGATCGGCAGAGAATTCCTTGCCATGCCCATCTGGACCTGGGCCGTGTTCTGCGGTTCGACTGTGAACTGGAGGGGCCGGACGTTCAACGTCCGCTCGGACATGAGTGTTGTGGAAATAGGCTCGCAGCCTTCAAAGGCCTCACACAGCACCCCGAATGGCTCTGCCAACACAGAAGGTAGCCTGCGATCGAGAAGCAAAGACCGCAAGGACTAAGTCCTCATGTTACGATTCATTGTAAATACTTCATGACTAAACTTCCTAATGACAGCCTTCTACTATTCCTTATTATCTGCGAAGCTTCCCTCTGCTTGCAGGTTGCATTGAGATCCTTGCCCAGGCTCGCTTCCGGGGCAAACCCAACGTGTACTGTGCTTGAGTTGCCCGGTTTCTGCATAGGCTTTCTTGGCATATAATATATTCACCAAGTTCTAGCATACCATTCGTGTTAGCCCTTATCTTTGCTCAAGCTGTATTGTATGATTGTAGTCGCTTCAATGTAGTTTTTGCCTTGATTTTGGTTCTTGGTAGGGCTGGAATCGCTGGGGGAAAGCCCCATGGAAAACAGGAGACAACAGACTACTATTGACTGCCTATGTTGTCTCCACAACCCTACACTGTTAATATCCACACTGACTAGTATGCATATATGCACGTACACAGGCAGGCTTCTATTAGAAGTTTTATAAGAGAAGCCATGTGGTAGACATGGGGATGAACACGCCTAATCCACTTAAATTACATGTAATCAAGACGATAGACACTGTTTCGTAGAGATGTTGAAGTACGTATACGGGTGTTGGGATATCCTTGTTCAATTAAATAGGTTTGTACATGTACAACTCTACAGCCTACTTCAAGTTCCGGGGCCACCGGCGCTGGAGCCTCGGCGACTCCGATCAGAGCTTCTTTGCACGATAATTGCAATGAGCAAGAGACGCAGCTTGGGCTGAGAGCTGTTGGCTATAGAAGACGGCCGCGTCCCATGCCCAAGCCATGTCGGGCCATTAAATCTCACACCTCTATACTCTTGTCCCCTTAGCCATACACGGGTCGAACACACGATGCATCGCCCTACAATCCTTTCAGTTGCAGCGGGCTTAACTCTCCTGGCAACCGGTTCGCTTGCGCAAAGCTGCAACCTCACAAACGTGCCGCTTAGTCCCGACCCCGACCATTCCACTTTCACATTTGTCCTTGACCCGTCTGTTGAGAACTTCATCAATACAACCAACACTGCTGGAATTAACATAAACACGGTGGAAGTGTCCCAGCTTTGCGATCAGGGACCAAACGGCGGTACGTCTCGGTGGCCTGTCCCATCTTCTTTTTACTCCCACTTACAACGTTACTAGGCTTCAAAACCATCAATTTCGGATATTCTCAAATCACCGGGTTTGGGCCCGACCACGCGTACACAATCACGACGGACCGGTGCCAGAAGGGCGACAGCACCTGGCCGGTTGCCTACGTCGTAAGGACTTGTGTAGGCGACGGTTCCTCGTGCGAATTGATTTCGCCTACATCGCCAAGGGTCGTGTGCGGTCCGCAAGACGACAGCGTTTTGGGCAGAAGTATATGCCCAGTTTCGGATTCTGGGGGGAACCCCAAGGCCATCACCCTTAACGATACGACCCCTTGGACCTGTAGAATCTGTCCAAGCCGTCATTGCCTCTGGTGGAGCGGTCCTTAATGCATGTTACATTGTAGTTAACTGTAGTGTTAGTAGCAAGGTAGAAGTGGCCGAACGGGCCAGGGAAGACTTTGCCATCTGGATGCAGTCCGCTATACTTCTAATAGAGATTATAACGAACATGAGTAGTAATGCGCCTTGCTCTGAGCCTATAGTTCTGATTTATAGATCTGCTTCTTGGATGGCTGTCGCTCTCCTTCTAGTGGATTTGTTGGCATCCACGCACACGTAGTATAATGTGACCGTGATCGTGATCCTTTTCCTCACATCCGAGAACTTGCTTCATTCGCGAAGCAGTCTTGTGGTGAAAGAGCAATCCATCTCTAGTTTCGGCGTGTCTTAACTTATATACTAAGACTAATCAAATATGAATAGGGATACGTGTAGGTTGCTTTGGAACTCGTCAGACGCAAATATATTTCTAGTCTGTATAGTCTATTAGGTACTAGACTTCAAAAAACGTCGATATCTACAACCGGTATTCGTATGACAACATTTAAGACGCCCAGGACAATAAGCATCGTTTTCATTTCCATTAGCTCTCAGACTCTGTGTCCCCAGAAGCTCTTTAATCAAAGATTTAGCATTCACTATACAAAGGATATTTAGCCTCGCACCGTCAAGACCTCTCTATACTTTCATGGTCCTAGGTCAACGCGGAAGTCAACCAGCCCTAGCTACATTGCAAGCCACGCCGAATCTCGGGACTATTGTGGACCCGGCGGGCCACAAGGCCCATGGCCGCCGCAAATACACTACTACGCGATTACACCACCATGTAATGACCAACAACGAACAAAACCAACGAACAGAGGATAACCAACCGAGCAAATGCACCTTTGTGATTAGTGGTACCTTCAGCTACGGTATAACCGTGCAAATGGCTGCAGGGACTGAACGGGATCCGCGGTAGCGACTTGACATCTTCCTTTTTCGGCGAGAATGGACGAGCACGCCATCAACTTTTGAGGTCACCCATGCCTTTTTCTCCCGAGGGGACCCGGCCAGCAACGGAGTCATCCTCTCTTAGAAGTTAGGGCGAGGTCACGATGGCGGTGACTGTCTTGGCAATATGGGTTCTGAATCAACCACCCCGGATAGCGCGCCAGTCCATTCGACCAGGCCTACGGTCAACTTTCTCGTCCCAACAGATGAACGACTCCCGCGCTGCTCGAGCTTTATCTAGACGAGGGAGGCGCTCGAATGATATCTGGGACCGCCCCTTCTATGCACTCGATCTTTCCTCGCGCGCCTGAGCTGCAACCCCTGACCGCTCACTGTTATCGATTTCCCATCACGTTGCAACAACTTCAGCACCCCAAGTCAGCATGTCCTCCAGCACCAACTGTCCAGACCCCTCTGGCCTGCCCGATTTCGTCAACATAGCCGGTTTGCCTAAGAATGTCACCATCGGCTTCGTGCCTGTCGGCAGGAACGGGTCGCACGAGGCGATGAGCAGCTGCTGCTCGCCCAACGCTGTCGATATCGCTAGCGGCTGCTACTACTGGTGCGAACTACCAGCGGGCCGCATCGACCACCTTGCCCTGTGTCTTGGCGACAATGGAATGGAGAAGGGGATCGTCGGTGTGCATGAAAGCAGTGCCATCAGCCTAACCACTGGGCGAAGTTTGGCGGGACTCTTAGTGTGGGCGGTGTTTGTTACAAGCGCGCTGCGTTTGTAGTTGGGCCTCTGAAGAGTGGTGAAGGAGCAGGAGGAGGAGGTTTTGTACCTGCATGCGTGAGAGGATTGTCGGACTGCCAAACCACATCCTGTTCTCACATGATGATGAGTGGAACGGGTTGCCAACGCCTGCCCGAGCCACAGCTCGTAACGATCACTCCTATAGCACAGCTAGGTTGGACTGGGAGACAAAAAGGGAAACTTTAAGATTTATAACGAGAGGAAAAGAGAAATTTAGATTTCCCAAAATTCACGCTCACCTTGCTCACCTTGCTCACCTCAAAAATCATGTCAGGCATCACTTAACCGCTCATGGCGACAACTCTAAGGTGAGTAACTGGGCGAGGCGCTTGCCCCTTGAACGAAAGAATGTGCCGCCACCGTGGTCGTCCAAAACCTTGCACCTTGGGTCACACTGCACACTGACGCTGATAAGAGAGACAGCTTCCCAATTATACAAAAGGAGGATGAGGCTGGGCTCTAATATCTTCCTTTTAAATCTTCCATCCTCATCCAGAATCCTGACTGACAATAGGTCGAACAACACACACACACACACACACACACACACACACACACACAACCACGTACTCATACACGAACTGTCTTGACGGTTCAAAGAAACAAAAACAAATCAAGGGGAAGGACGAAGAAAACGACACGACAGAAAACTGGAGTCTCAAATCACCAATCTCGCCCTCCAATATTGAAAAAGTTGCTTGCGAAGTGCTTCATAAGTTACCTCCTCAATCAACGCAATGAAACTCCGTTCAGGGACCATCTACTACAATGAGCAAGCCCAAGCCAATACTCGACGCAGAAATACCTCCCGCCACCCATTGTGGAAGGTATTGCCACCGGAGATTCGACTGATGGTACTCAAGGAGCTTAGGCCGCTGGCTGACAAAAGAAATCCAATGGCACATTGGGCCAGCGTCTGCAAGGAATGGCAATATTTCTTCGAGCCTGATACATTCAAAGCTTTGAAGATTCGCTCCCCTGGACCCGAAATCGGTCTCATGGCTCAGATTGTGAAAGGCTACCGAAGAAAGCTTGTTTGGAGAATCTCACTTCATGTCGAAATGGCAGAGTATAGCAGCGCAGAATATTCTCAGCCAGAGGACAGCAAGACGATAACGACAAATAACGCGGCACTCGCAGAAGCAGTAACATCCCTATTTGCCATCCTTTCGAAATGGAACAAGTCCGAATCTTCACGTTATGTTACGCTTCAACTCAGCGCTGGCTCTATTGCCGACAACCATCACCCTTACAAGACCTTTCATAGACACTTTCTCCGTCAAAGAGCAGACAATCGCTGGGCTTTTCATGCCAAAAGACGTCTTCTCGGGAACCTATTAGACTCCGATTTTCAAGCTCAAAAATTACCCCGAGTCCCCATCATTAAGAAGTTGTCTATGGCCCGTCATTACTACCGAAGCCTTTCAGGATCGTCCATGGAACATATTCTATCTAGTTTGCCGGGCCTAAACACTTTAAGCTATCAATCTTGGCGTGCGATTGACCGGCAAGGGCACACGGAACGTGATGCGGCCACCAAGAGAATCCTCGAAACCGTAGCCGATACCCCCGGAATCAGAACGGCGGCCTTTTGGGAAGCGAGATCATGGCCTATTCACAACTCGGCCCGTTACTCTAGACCAGTCAACCATAGCCTCGTATATGCAGCTGTCAGGGCAAGTTATCGACTACACCGCTTTGCGATATCTCACACCATCGATGCTGCATACTTTTTTCAATGCCATAACACGATCGGCGAGACCACGGAAACGGGAGGCTGGCCAGATCTTTTTTCCCTGGCCCTGACAACAAACATTGGCCGACTTCGTTCCAGCCCTGTTGAGGTCAACAACCTGATTATGAGAGCAGGCATCGCGGCCTCGCGTATGCCCAAACTGAAAATAATGGAGGTGTGGGCTCCAGGTGTAAAAGATGGCTTTTTCTTTCGATATGCGGTTCGGGAAGATAGCACCCAACTCTTGATTGCAGCGACATGGCAACTGCAGATTGATATAGAGGCTATCAGGCCGTGGCAGCAGGTGGGAAACCGTCATGCACCGTTTCCATTCTTTTGCGACCTGGAAAGTATCAGCCCAGAGACTTTGATTTCGCCTTCGAGTATTTGCTCCAAGCTAAAAATGGATCGATGGTTGAGAGAGTGGTAGTTATATTGTTAAGGCGTTGTATACTAACTGCCCATATTCGAGATCTAAGAAGCTTAGGGAAATTCTACCATGCAAAATATGAGAACGGGTAGCAAGTGAAGCGTTTTGATTAGCATTATGACTAGCATTCATCCAGTAGCTGAATGTGATGAAGATTGGGAGCTTATGCGTATCGATACACGTCTTGCTCTCGGAGGGCCAACTATGAAGCCCTGATGAGCGTACGTCCTCTGCGTTAATGATACATCTGATTTAGAACACGTTCCATTGATACTTTACGATCTTGAGTGCTAAAAAGAGTTCTTTCGCGATGGAAAGTCTGGAGACCAAGGACTTACGGCTTCCTCTCGCAATCGTCACCGAAATTGGAACGCCTGCAACCGCTACCTGCCACAACTTGCTCACGCATGCTTCCGAATGGCAGCTGCTTCCGTGAGAACTGCTTTTACAGCAGAATGCTTGGAAAATGAAGGCACAAATCTCCGTATAGATAGATACAATAGAAAGAGCTTGGTGACAATCATTGCTAAACGCACGTAAGTTGTGACCCAAAGAGTCGACCCCTGGTTTCTTACATGACCAACACCAACACCAACAACCACAACCACAACCACGACCACAACCACAATGGCTCCCAAGAAGAGCACCACCCCC
>MU842981.1:0-86136 GCA_030867305.1 Colletotrichum zoysiae | reverse complement strand
GACTTAAGATTATAAGATATATAATAGGAGAACACTTTTAGTACTATACTTACTTACTCTTACGTTTCTATATAAATAGAACTATATCCCCTATACTAAAGTAACCCTATAGGGAAATTTTGTTTTTCTTAGACCTAAATGTTTTAGAATATAGCTTTTTCCTAATCCTAACCTAAACACTATATATTTATAAGAGTAATTAAAGTATTATAGTTAGATATTTAATAATAGAGTTTCTATTAAAAGTATAGCTAGAATTAATACTTAAATAATAGTACTATTAATTTACTAATCTATTAATTACTTAATAATTAGTTAAATAGTTAAAATTATAAAGATAGTTTATATAGCTTTTTATTAATAAAATATAAGTTAGATACTAAAAGGTATTTAGAGAATATATTATAAGTTAATTATTAAAAAGCTATAAAAGTATATTCTAAATTCTAAACTTAATCTATTCTATATATAAGTCCTAATATCTAATAGACTTCTTTAAAGCTTTATTCTTATTAGTTATAATTACTTCTTTTCTTTAGTAACTACTTAATAGGTTCTAGTAATTAATTAGTAGATTCTAGTAATTACTTAGTAGGTCCTATAGAGTAATTACTTTATCTTATTATTATATAACTTATCTATAGTTCTTCTATTCTATAGGGAGTTATCCTTCTATTAGTGTATAAGATATTATGCTGCCTGTGCTTCTAGGTTCTAGTGGGGCTGTTATTATTTATAGTCTTATTAGGTTGTAACACATTTGTATAATATCCCTGTGGCTTCTAACCTATTTTAGCAGGTCGCGGGACGAGCCGCGCCTCTCTTTTTGTCCATCCCCATGGTTTTGACGCTTATTCTGGTATGTCCCTTGGAGAAAGCCTTTCCAGCTGTTCCTCTCCGTCCAGCTGACCACCTCATCAAAGTCTTTACAGGTATGTCTCTCAAGAAAGCCATAATCCTCGTAGTCTTCCGTCACCCCGAGCATAAGATCAGCATTACACATTAGCGACTGCCGCAGTCGATTGAAACAATGCAGGGAGGGAGTGCATGTTGGATGAGTTTGTGTCGTTGGCGAGGAATTGCTCTCGTAGGCGTGTCTGCAGAGTCGTTAGTGTTCAAACTAGGGCCAAAGTCTCGCATTGTATTGTGGTTAGAAGGCTTACTAAACAGTGCAGGTTATGGAAAACGTCTATCTGATAAAAGATTCTCTGTTGCTGAAGAGGAAGGGAGTGAAGCTATTGCCGCGGCCGTAGTGCCATTTGATATAGGAGGCCGGCCGAGGACTGTCACGTGGGCTCGGTCCGGTCCCATCGCTTGTCTGCGAATGCGTGGCATGCCGATATCTATATTTATTAGATAAGTAGGGTTAAGGTGGAAACGTGCAATACAATTCTAAACCTGAGGTTCTACACTATAGTGTGCTGTTACAGTAAAATAGGTACTGTATCCGATGTCTGTAGTAGGGGCCCCTGGACATAAGTGATTTATTGAGCGAACGACTAGGTTGCAAGCAAGAAGTATGTTTACGTTTCATTTTCCAAGCTATTGTGGTTCGTTTTCGCATATTCCAATCTGCTTATCACTTTAACCAAATAGCCCATTCACCATAGCCTCGTCCAAGTTCCTTCTTCCAGAAGGAAATCATCGCAAAATCAAAGTTGCCATTATTGTCGCAGATATCTCTGGACTTGCCGTCTCTTAGCATGGTCCTCCGTAGCATGACGGCCCTGGGCCCTGAGGTCTCGAGACAGGCTCAGGGAGCGGAGCAGTCTCCTGTGTAAGGACCGCTTATTAGCATGCCTTTGTATAGATTTCTCTTAAATAGGGTATCATACCTCGCGGGCCGGCACAGCAAGAACAACAGTTGCAGCGACTAGGACGAGAATTGTTTTAATATCCATTGTGAATAGTTGAATGTAAATATTATGTTTGTCTTTTTGCAGGAGAAATGGGCTTGGTTTTCATACAATAGTAGTTAATGTAGGCAGCTCTGCTGTCTTATATAGACGTGTCAGCAAACTCAGCAAGTCAGCATCTCGAGTGTAGACTGTATCAAAACACCGAATACCCCTGTACATTGTGTAAATTAGGTTCTAAATAAGTCCTGCTTTTGAGATAGAGGGTTAATAGGTTGTCGCAAAGTCTTTTAGGTTATTAAAACGTACCGTATACACCTGTCAAACCGAAACCCCATATTTATTTAGGTTGACCTACCGCATGCTTGGATTGACTGAAGTCCCGAGTACACGGTTCCTATTCTAGCAACCGCCTTATCTATTACCGTTAGCTTCAAGAAAATGGGTTTTCGGTTTGAAAAGCGAAAACGACCTTGGCTTTAAACACTGCGATTTTACTAAAGTTGCTCTTTTATTGACTTACGGACTAAATTTATTTTATTACAGAAAGCTACCCCAGCTATAGAACTCATACTTCCAGGCATAATGGTACGAGACTCCTCTTATTGACGTCATGACTGTATATAAGAATAAGCATGTGACTTTCTTTAGTTCTCCTGCTGCATACTGACAGAAAGTAACATATTTGCTTTGAATTTAAGTAAAGTCTGATGCCGCACATATCGCCTTACTCCGTTCAAAAGAAAGAAGATATAGTTTAACTCAATGAATCTTATCGAAATGTTTATTTAGGTGCTCTTGTGGCTTTCCTGATATGTTTCGTTATATATGTAAACGCTCTACCGGCGGCACCTTGCTTGCTGTCCCCACTCGTAGCTCATCTTTCCTATTAGTCAAGCCTCCCTCTTTAACTCTCTCTACCTCATGATGGAGCCTAGTAAGCATGAAAGCAACCCAAAGCGAAGAATCGGGTATATTCCTACACAGCGGCTCAGCTGGGTTACTGCAAGCATCGCCACTCTTGTTGCCGTGCTCTACCTCAGGGTATCTCATATGACGCCCTTGTCCCAACAGCCTGGGTTCCAACCCATCCTAATCTCCTACGATCCATTAGTGATATACCTGGAGAACTTCCTTAGTCAGAAGGAGATCTGTCACCTACGAAACCTCGCGTAAGACTAGCATATCAGATCTTTGAGACGTGTTTTTGATGGTTGCTTTAGCTGACGCAACTCTGACATTATGTCGTATAGGGAAGGGAAATATTACCCGTCTACAGTCTCGGGCTCCGACGGGCGGCGTGTGGATTTGTCAGCGCGCAGAAGCTCGACCGCGGTTTTGCCTCAAAACGACTCCATAGTCGAGTCAGTCGTCTCACGAGCAGCTAGATTCCAGGGTTTCCTTCCCACATCTAATTTCGAGTCTATCCAGGCGACTAGCTATGTAGCCGGCGGGGAATTCACTCCCCATTATGACATTGTGCCACCAGAGCCTGCCAAGTTCCGCACAAACGAAAGCCAAAGCTCGGACGGGACCAGCAGAGCAACCACCATTTTCGCGATATTAGATGAGAGCTGCGGGAGCAAATGCGGCACTGAGTTTCCCAGAATCCAGATCAATTGGACGAATGAAGATAGTAGATGGTGCGATTATGTGGATTGCGAGTCAAAGACACTGAGTATCAAGTCAAAGCCTGGCAACGCTATCTTCTGGAGAAACCGAAGGGATGACAATTCGATCCATCCCGACTCACTTCACGCTGGGTTACCGTTACATAAGGGGACAAAGTTGGGGATAAATATCTGGGCCAAAGCTGCTTAGATAATTATTAACAGAAGATATTATATAATATCTCCTACTTGTTTAAGATACTATCAGATCTGCCGTTTTCTTTTTAAAAGTTGTTGATAAGTTATAATTGTTAATTTCTCTAACCCTTTCCCCTACTTCCTTTTTGTCCCCCCCCCCACCCCCTTTTTTTGGCCCTCAATAGTAGCCCTCAAACGTATCTGCATGTTCTTTCGCTACCTGTGAAACAGCTTCTTTGATCGTTAGGCTGTCGCCCTCAGGCCCTAGCACATCAAATGCCAGCCCGTGCGTCTTCTTATTCTGGATTGCGGCGTAGATAACCTTCGCAACATCTTCCCTAGGAATCATGCCAACGGTGCCAACCTTTCCTGCTCGTGCCTTTCCAGTGCTGGGTCCGTCAGTCAAGCCACCAGGTCTCACAATGGTGTAGTTAAGCTTGCGGGACTCATTCCCCACCCTCAACTCCGTGTCAGCCGCGAGCTTAGCCTGGAGAATAGGACCGATGATTGCCCACATGCGGTCGCTGAGCTTCTCATCGGCCTCGGTATACCAGTCCGGAACAGGCTTGTTGTCTCGGTCACGGACGTCGAGGGCGCTGATGACGATGTAGCGTTTGGCGACCACGTTGGCCTTGGCCAGGGCATCCATGGCGCGAATGGCTCCATCCCGATCAACGGCCTCGGCGGACTTAGGGTCCTTGCCGCCAGCAGCCCACACCACAACTTCTGGCCTAGTGCCCTCGATGATTTTGATAAAGTCGACCTGGGAAGCGGTGGCAATGTCCTGGACAATTGGCTTTGCGCCGATGGCTTCCAAGTCCGGAACCTGTTCCGGATTGCGGATAACGCTGAAGATGGTGTGCGGGGTATCGGCATCCCGCAGGATTGTTGTCAAATGGCGGGCGGTTTTCCCATTGCCCCCAAATATGAGTGTGGTTGGCATGCGAAGGATTGAAGCGTCGCCCATGTTGAGCTGTTGTGACTATACACGTAGTATTATTTGAGTTGAGATATCCAAGGTAATAGGTCTCGAGGTATTAGGGGATATGCCGGACTCTAAACGAAGCTCCGAGGGCGCCGACCCGTTAGCAGCTAAATTCAATTTATTGTCGGCATGATCGATCCCAATAGGTACGCCGGAGCGGAAGAAGTCTAAAGCCGTGTGTTTCATGCAGCTGCTCCCCACATCTTCAGCATCTCTGTCTCTGCGCGTTAAGCCATAGGTAGTCAGACACACACTGCACAGTGGACACCGCCAGGCCAGCATTGCCAGATTTGATGCCCGGTGTTGTCTGGTCAGCTAAGCCGCGGCGGCGCGATCCACCCTCGCATGGCTGGATGACATCTTCTCCGCCGAGTACTACCAGCGCCCGCCGACGCCGATGACCACACTCTTGCCGTCCAACAAACGATTCCCGTCGATCGCCGCCGCTAAATCAACATTCACGACGCAACAATCAATCCTTGCCTCTATTGATACCAATATACAGGACTCCAAAGCAGCTTGGAAGAAGGCGCCTACACCATTGGCTTTAATTACCGCTTCATCAAACAGGGAGCAGTCCGGGGCACAGCGCAGTGTCTGCTATACGTCGCAAAATTAATTGCTAGCCGCCAACAATGACCTTTACAAACGTTTTCATCTTTAACTCTGGCCAGTTTCCGGACGATGTCATAGCCAAAAGCCGGGGAGGAGAAAAGTCAAATTCCGACACAGGCACAACCAAGTCACTAGCTGTCGTGCCCTTAATCGTAATTTATCGAAAGAGACAACTGCGAAAACTGCGGATTCTCTGCATTCCAACTACCTGGCCTGTGAAGTCAACGTAGAGCAAGGGATTCAAATGAGAAAAAAGGCAGCGGCTTCAAGGGATTCTCTGCTATTATAAATTAGCGTGATCAAAGGCTATATCACATGCCTCCTACCTATGCAATACCTTGCATGCGATTGACTTGGCTGCTTGTAAGCCATAAGAGTGTATAATATATATAAAGGTATTATGACAGTTATAGGCTCTTACGTCTAACGTAGCTAATATTGTACTAATGAGAGCCTACTGCTAATTCACTCTTCAAGCTTAATCCAGCAGCGATGGCCGCTTGGCACCATTAAGAAATATAACGCCTGTTCCATATCCTTATCGCACATTCCATCGTAATCAGATACTGTAGCTTTCGGAAAAGCTAGAAAGAATCTGGTAGTAATAAGTCGGAGCTCGATTCGGGCCAAATGTCTCCCCAAGCATGCTGTATTATGTTAGCTGAGGAATCAGTAGAGACTTGCCGAACCAGCAAGGATTTTAGAAGGACGAGAGGATGAAAGGCTGTGTCAACGCTTACTTCTGGCACCTCCCCCAAATGGCATAGAGCAATCCTTCATCAACTGGGTGGTATTTTCCCATCGCTCTGGAATATACCGGTAGGGATCAGGGAACGCGGTCTCGTTACGATGCAGACTATACGCCTGAGTCGCAACCACAGAACCGCCGGGAACAAAATGTCCAGCTAGATCGGCACCCTCAGGGGGTACTACTCTTTGTAGCCCACATGGAAGAGCTGTGTACAGTCGTAAGGTCTCGTTGATGACATAATCGAGATAGGTTAACTCCTTTAGATGATCATAGGTGTAGTTTTCCGGAAGTGAGTATAGCTCCTTTAAAAGCTTCGCCTTTATCTCTGGATTCTTACACACAGCCCAAACAAGGTAAATCAAAGAGTTAGCAGTAGTATCACTACCGCCAACGATGAAAACCTAAGAGTGTCAGCAGAGGTATTGCTACTGCTAATGATAAATACCTGGGCATTGTCGCGCATCTCTATTCTCGTTAACATTTCCTTTTCCTTAGCATCGTAGATCTTAGAAAAGACAGTCGGGTTAAGGTCGCGGCCCATGACTTCCACTCGCTTAGCGTGACGATCTAACGCTTTCTGAGTATAGTCGAAAGTTCGGTTCTGAATTGCAGTAGCGTCTTTAAAAACCGGAATCGGCAAGTATTGAGCGATCCTAGAAATGATCGGAAAGACAATTCTGAGACCGCTAACATAGCCTAAGTTGACAAAGTCGGTCACTGACTGGGTTTTCTGTTTGGTAGATAAATTAGAAAAAGGTGTTATCAAGAGTGTGTTATGTGACGAACCTCGCCCTTTTCCAAGTTACCAAACGATTCGCCAAACGCTAAGTCACCAATAATATCAAAAGAAAGGAACATAAACCACTTGGCAACATCAGCAGCACCGCATGCTGTATTCTCAGCACGAATAGATTCAATAGCAAACCGCACCTTGCTATCGATACGGGGGAAAAATGCCTTCAAGCCACTCTCTGACATAGGATGGGATAAAAGACGCTTGAATCTTCGGTGGACTTCTGGGCGGACCTCATTAAAGACGCTCGAGGCGTCAGTCACAAGGAGTGTATAGAAAGGTGACTTTAGATACCCCTCTTTGACAGAATGGATACGCTGGCATGTTTCTGGATCAGACACATCGATCTCATTCGGGCTGTATCGTACAATGGGACCGTATTTTGCGTGTAAGTCGTGAATCCAGTCAGGATGATGGGCAGTCATAAATTTGAAATTCGATGGGATTGGGGTAAACCTCGTATACCACGGCCCTGGTATGTCTGATAAGGGGTTCGTAAGGCCGTTATAGATGTACTAAGTTACGTTCTATTAGCCTAAGTTGGGAAGACTGAAGATTGAAGAATCGCATTTACTCACTGCAGCAAGTGCAATGCATATGACAGCTCCTCCGAGGCGTACAGTAATGTCTGTAAGGTTATCCATATTGGTAATAATTATACGCTTGAGCTAGTGGCAATTGGCGTCTCGGGTATACAGCATGACCTGGAAATGTGTTCCTCTATATGCCTTGAGGACTAAAACCGAAAGACAATATATATCGGAGTTCCCTATATGGCGTAGATCTTAATTTCAAAGTAACCTCCCGCTGTGCATAAGGCGTCGGGCGCTTCACAGCGAGTCCGTGGGTCTTTAGCTCTCCAGACCTAGGAACCCCGAGTACAATTCTCGCATGGAAACATGATACCGCATTTAAACCCTCCAAATCCGCGACGCCAAATTCCCTTTTTGGTTTCCAAAGTTAATGCCAGCTTTTTGTCTGTGTTACCTACAAACTCTATTGTGCCGGCAGTTAGTCACACAGGAGCAGACCACATGCATCCCCAACAGTCCGAAGCTCATTATCTCGGACGATTAGCAGTGGCATTGAACCTTACCAAGTGTTACTTTCTTCTTACTACTTTCTGAAGAGCGGGGTTAGGACATAAGGCGACACGCACAGCCTTCAGTCTCTACCAACGACAACGGCTACCTTAAATTGATCTTGTGTTTGTTTATCGAAATAACAGGAGCTTTCCAAGGTCAAGAACACTAGCTGGGGAATGCTGGTATTAGATGGCCGGGGGCTAATTTTTTAGTTCCTGTCACATTTTGTCAAGATACCTAAACGGGCAGACATAACGTCATCACGAGTGTAGTCTTTTAGACAATCCGTTCTCGGCATTCTTTTCATTAGGCTGAGCCGCTTTGCCAAACATGGAAAACTCAACTGATGATCCTAAATGTGTGCGATGCTTCACAATACGACCACCGCACACCCCCTGACGCTTGTTACGTTTCGGCCACCTCCACCCGCGTCATCAGGCTGCTACGAATCATAATCGGCAGCACAATCCTCTCTTGTTAACTTTAGTCTTAGGCTCTAAGCTTGTCACGTTCGGCTTGATGAATAAATGTATTTGGCAATTCAGTGGTGTAGGGTATTTTGGGCGGTGGGAGACAGTTGCTCCCTGTCGCAGCTACTGTAGCGGACGATGGGATTTGATCCTCAAGTTGCAAACGTCTCGTTACCAAAGTTGTCCCAAAGGCACAATGAAAAGCTTTACTTGACAGAAAAGAGAACCGAACGCGTTCTCATTGCTTTTCCCGGGCCATAGCCTTAAAAAGAAACCCAAAGGTGGGTGATGCAGGGTAAACAATATCGTATGAACAAATCTCATAGCATTGTGTCGTGGCCGCACAGGGGGGCACTTGTAATTTTAATGTATTACGTCTGGAAAATAGTGACAGGTACTCATATGATGTCCCTAACACACACTGCAACATGTTGATGATATTTCTAATCCCCTTTTTGCCATGCAATATACTCGCCGCATCAAAGCTCTTCTGGCTGACCATCAACAGTAAAGGTGAAGCCGCCTTCGGTATCTGGGTCGATGTCCCAAAGACAGTATCGAGGGGTTTTCAAACTAAACCAAGAGCCAGTTAGCTTTCACCATACATTTACCTACGAAACCGTTGCCCGAACACACATACCTCCAGATCCAGTTGGCCATGCACATATTCTTGCAGTTCCTCACGAGTAGTAAGACATCATCCCGGTACGGCGTGTCGGCGAAGCGTGCGGTAGCCGCGTCAGACGCCTCGTTGACCGCCGCAACCTCGTGCTCCAGCCGGGCCACAGTGGCGTCAAGCCCCTGCTGCATGTTGCTGTTGGCAAGCAGGACGACAAGGTTCTCGACGAAGCCCTCCTTGATCTCCTTACGCACGCTAACGATATCGTTAACGATCCAGAGGACGGCAACGGCGGCGTGGTACAGCTTCTGCATCTCGGCAGATGCCATGACCTCCTCCGGCAGACTGATGCCGTTAGCGAACTCGAGGTTGACAACAACCTGCATGATGCACGAGGACGCCTCTCGGTAGCTAAGGTACTCTTCAAGCGAGGGTATGCGGCCGGCGTGGCGGTTAAGTGCTTCTTGACGGTATCCGTTTAGTGTTTCGGTCGCTTCTTTCGCAATCCTGGTACGGTAGCTGTAGTTGTCGGAGTAGTAGAGACATACAGCTTTAGCATATGCTTCAAAGGATACCACAGCGTTATGGTCTTGGTACTGTCTATTGGAGGTCTCTGGTGTTGTGGAGACGCTAAGGCTGCGCTCAATAAAGTCTTGGCAATCGGTAAGCATCATGTGTAGAGCTTTAAAGTTGAACTTGTGCACGAGGGAGTACTGGTCTAACATATCGTCGATGATGAACATCCAGACTTGGAAAGAGGTCAGGGCTTTGATCCGGTCGCTTGATGCGTATGGGTACCATCCCGCCAGTTGTTCTGACAGCATGGCTTTTGTGAGCCGGGTTCGAACAGTCTCATTGACAGCGTGACTAAATGTTGATGGTGGGTCAGCCAATCTCAATAATATCGTGATGCTCCGCACTCACGTCTCAATACTCTCAAGAATCTTGCTATTCACTTCCTCAACATAAGGGCTCATATCCTTCGACCAGCCAATCATTAACTTTCCCAGATCAGGAATGCGGACAATTTGGCCATGAAGTTGTTGAAGGATTGCCTCGCGGGTGGGTTGAAGGATTGCCTCGCGGGTGGGTTCCTGGATAGTAGCCGAGTTGGACTCAGGGCGACGCAGAATAGGGTGAAGAGAAAGACGACTTTGGGCAAGTGATGACGGCATGGCGACTTAATATGATTTGCTACCAGAAATGCAGTGTCTAGTTGGTATGAGATGGCGTCAATGAAAACCCGTAGTGCTTTATCAATCCGCTGTTTTTAAAATACTTCAGTACTTGACAGAAGCGGAAATGCCAACCACTATATACTGACAAAGGTATAATCTACCGCTTCATGTTCGTAAGAGTAGTCCCCTGCTCGGTCCAAGAACTTAGAGCTTGTTGAACAGAGTTGGTCTGATGCTTCTCACGTTGTCAAAAGTCTCGAAGGTCTTACGAGTGCATGGAACATGGATGTTTTCCCCACCCCGGTCTAAGAAGCAGATGCTGGGGAATTCCGACCAGCTAAATATTGTATATTGACCGAAAGGAGGCTTGAAAAGGTCGTTTGGCTCAGACATTATCATGTACAGTTACATGTCGCCGACTGCGGTCGGTTTGGACCCCCGTTTGAGCACCGAGGGGGAAAAGAGTTGCAGGCGGCCTTTCGCAGTGAAGCCAAGTTCGGCAACATTGCCCGAGTCGGTAGGACCGTACACGGAGAAAAACATATCACACCGCCGCTCCGTTCCACACCACTTACTTCACGCCAAGACACATAACACCGAAGCATGATTTGTATTATATTGCCATTATGCCTTTAGGGCTAGCCAGTAATATCAATAAGCATGCAGCCTTTCGCAAGCTTTCAGGCTTAATCTTAGCAACCTTTAACATCTTTACCGCATAACCAAGTGAATATTACTAAGAAAAGTTAGATGACGACCGTCGGATTACCTAGTTAAGTTAAGGAACCTACTTTCCGCCTGCCCCTGTATGCTGCCTACCTAAAGAATTGCACATAGTAAGCAACCTCAAAAGCGGGCCCGCCACTTGGTTGTGATGGAATTGGCCTGAAGTACGGAGTAGGAATTGTAGTATTCTAACAGCCCGCATTTTCATACCCGTTAGGACGGACGCACGCCCCGGGTGCGGCTGGCCATTCCCGAAGCCGTCGGAAATGCTCCGTAGAGCTAGGCTAAACCCTGTTCCTCTCTAAAGGGGTAAGGGGCTGGAATAGGCCCCCCCCAGTACCGATCCATAATCGGGCTGCATGAACAGATACTCCGTAGTATCCGGATTCAGTTGTGGCTTTCCCCTACTAGCCGCGAGACTCCCGAGATAGTTCGTCTTAGGTCTTGGTAACCATCGACTATCCGTTCGGGAGAATTTGCAGAATTCGGGTTGCTTTGCGAAGCTGTACGCGCTGTGAGAAAGAGGCAAATGTTTTGTAAAATATCTCACCGGGAGCCGTTCTCATTCGTCTTCGACCAGGTTGCAGCAGGCGTCGGTGTGTGCGAAGACCAAGTACAAAGAGAACTTAACAACAGACAGTCTTCACCGAACTTACCCACGGGTGTAGGGAAACAATATCACCAGAACTTCACCATGGCCATTTTATCCCCTTCTCCCAGGCCACCGCCAAGTCTCTTCCTCTTTGGCGACCAAGCTTACACGGTTCCCAAGAGCGACCTCCAGCGCCTGCTAAACAGCGAAGCCTTCCAATCGCCCCCTCTCGACCCCTCGTCACCTCTGTCCCTCTTCACCCACTACTGCGAGACGGTCCTCCAGAGCGAGCTAGACCAGCTCGCTAAGGTCGGCTACCCCCAGTTCTCTGGCACCCTGGCCGAAATGTTCTCGCAGTGGCGTTCATGTAGGAACGGCTCCTCCCACCACCTCCACCATTCCGGCCGTGACGACAACAACCGCTGCCTGCCGCTGGATATGGGGCTTTTAGTCGCGTACCAGGTTCTGCTGTTCATGCGGTACGTCGGCTGTTCTTCTTCTGCCACAGACTACACGGAAGCGACCGTTATGGGTACATGCACCGGCGCGCTGGCAGCCGCCGCGGTGGGCTGCAGCGCAAACCTAGCCGAGCTTGTCCCACTGGCTGTCGAGGCCGTCCGGGTAGCCTTCAGGGTGGGCCTGATGGTCGAACGGGCGGCGTGGGAGGTTGCGCCAAGAACGGGTACGGAGAAGCCCTGGAGCATGGTTGTGTGGGCGGCCGAGGAGCAGACACTCCAGGGGGTGCGGGCCTATTTGGAGCGGTCCGTATACAAGGGTGAGGATGAGATCAGCAGCAACGGCGGCGGCGGCGGCAGCTCCGCCTCGGTACACTGGGGGCAGACAAGCAACGGCGGTCAAGACAAGGCGAGGAAGGGTTCATTGTACTGGGTGAGCGCCTGGGCGCAAAACTCTGTGACGGTGTCTGGGGTGCCCGAGGTGCTGGCGGAGCTGGCCGGTTCAGATGGCCTGGCGGTGCCAGGGGTTAGGATGGTGCCGATGCCGATATTTGGGCCGTTCCACAGTCCGTCGTTCTACACGAAGGAGCATATCGCTGCTTTGCTGGCGTCCCTAGACCCAGCGTTAGCGAGCAAGCCTTCCCGCCTTGCGATGATTTCCGCATCGACAGGCAAGCCCCCGAACCAAGCCGGCGATTTCAGCACGCTGATGCGCACCGCCGTCGAGGACATGCTTTTGCGTCCGCTCCGCTGGGACCTCGTGCTGCAGCAGGTCTGCGACCACGTCGAGCGGGACGAGCACAGCGCCGCCTTGCTCAAACTCGTCCCGATCGCCTCGTCCGCCGAGCAGTCTCTCCATTCAGCCCTGGCCAAGGCACTAAAGGGCACGCGAAGAGATCGTCTGGAGAGTACCACGATCCACCGCGTCGTGGCCGAGACGGATTTGATGCTGGGAAATGGGCTGTATATTGTCACCGAAGCGGATCTGGCTCGGCAGGACTTGAAAGAGGCGGTCCAAGGCCACATGGTAGAGGGAAAGCCGCTCTGTACGCCGGTGAGTCTGGATCTGCTTCCATGTTCTAATCCTTTCTTTCCACTTGGCTGCGGCAAATGACGCTGACATGAACGTCATTGGTATTAGTCTGTCTATGCCGACATCGCCATGACAATCGGGAATCACCTAGCCAAGAAGCTATGGTTCCCCGACAGGAGAATCCCGCTCAGCGAGTATAAGAAGCTAGATCCCGCGCCAGACTACCTCGTCAGCATTGCCGACCTGGCTGTCAACAAAGCCTTGATTGCTGGAGACGACAGCCCGGGGTCGCAGCTGCTGCAATGCCACGTCCAAGCCGACTGGTCTACGCATTTAGCGCGGTGCAAGTTCGCCGTCGTAAGCGTACGTGTGCCCCCTGTACCTGATCTCCCACCAGATTTGTTTGTGGAGGAACACGAGCACCCAGGTCTAACAGAGTGGATAAATGAATGGCAGCCCTCCTCCGGCAACACCGTACTGCACGCAGAGTGCACCATCCGCATCAACGACACCTCCATCTGCGCCCTCCTCTCACAGTACTCTTCCAGCGAGTCCCACCGTATCAATGTGTCCTCCCTGCGTGCCCGCCCCGGCACCGTGCACATCTCGGGCAGCATGGCCTACCGGTCAGTCTCCTCCCTGGCCGACTTTCATCGCAACCATCGGCTGGTGCAGTCCCTTGTGCTTGACCCGCGCACGCACGAGATTGCCGCCGTCGTCAGCTTCCCCGCCGACCTTTGCGGTCATGGTGACTTCACCGCGCACCCGGCTGTGATCGACGCCTTCACCCAGCCGGCCGGCTTCTGCCTGAACCTCGACGACGCGACCGACCTAGATCACACCGTGTACGTCAACCACGGCTGGGACGAAATGTTCCAGTTCGAGCCCATCGACATGAAGCAAGAGTACACGGTATACGTGCGCATGCAGCAGGTGGGCCGGACACGCAAGTGGATAGGGGACATCATTGTGTTGCGCGAGGACAAAGTCGCGGCGGCGTTCCTGCAGTATTCCGTCAACGCGTTCCCGCGCCGCGTGTTTAGTAGCTTGCTGAAACAGGAAACCAGGAAGCCCGAGAAGACACCGCGCACAGCCGTGCCTTGGAGCCCACTGCGAACGCCGAAAGCGGGGATGACTTTAAGCATTGACACGAAGGATGCCGAAAGGGCGAACCGGGGGTTGTGCCTACCGAGCTCCGTGTCGTTGCATGATCCGAGCAGGATAGGGCCGCCGATGTCTCCATATTCGGCATCGAGCACTACACGGACGAACGGCGACAGCTCGCTTGGCAGCGCCGAGGCCCGGTCGGCGCGAGCATCGTCCGCAACACGGACGACCGGGAATACGGCACCCCTTGGCTTGGGTAAGCACTCAAGCACCAACGGCGGCGACGTGCACGACATCCAAAACAGGCCAGGTGCCATGACCGCCATCTGCATCCCGCCCTGCAAGTCAGTAGTCCTCCAAGGCTTCCCCAAGAAGGCCAACAATCTCCTTTTCCTATTCCCCGACGGCTCCGGCAACGCCGCCTCGTACGGCTCCATCCCGTCCGTCGGCAGCGACGTATGCCTTATCGGCCTGAGTTGTCCGTTTTTGCGCGGCGACACAACCGCCATGGCGCGTGTGCCGCTTGACCGACTGCTGGAAGAGAGCTATCTGCCCGAGATCTTCCGGCGGCAGCTACCCTCTTCTGACAAAGGATACGTTCTCGGCGGCTGGTCTGCAGGCGGGTCGCTGGCGTTCCGTGCGGCGCAGATGCTCATCGAGAAGGGGTGCCGCGTCGCGGGGCTGGTCCTGATCGATGCACCAGTGCCACTTATCGGGATGGACAGGCTGCCAAAACACTTCTATGAATACTGCGAAAACATTGGAGTTTTCGGGGGGTTCGGAGGGGATAAGGGTCGGGGCGAAACGCCGGCCTGGTTGATTCCTCATTTCGAGGGGACGATTGGCATGCTGGAAAGGTACTGCGCCACGCCACTAGTTATGCCTCCGGGCGAGAAGCTCAGGGTCGACGTGATCTGGGCTGGGGAGAGCGTGGTAGATCGGCCGGGGGTGCCATCGCTGCCGCCGCACCCGGACGACACAGAGGGTATGAAGTTCTTGACCGTTCAGAGGAAGGATTTTGGGCCGAACAAATGGACGGACCTGCTCCCGGGCGCAGATATTATATGCCACAAGGTAGAGGGGGCGCATCACTTTTCGTTAATGGTATGCTTGCCTCAATCTTACTTTATAAAATGCTTAACTGAATACTAACTAAAGACACTATAGAGAAAACCATTCGTATCACAGATAGGATTATTTATATCAGATAGCCTTAAAGCTATATAAGTATTCTTAATAAATAAGATAGTTGGAGTAATTATAACAGGTCTTAATATGTTTTAGAACCAAACTATATTATAAAACTTATGTAGATAGTGAACTTAACTCTAAGAAATAAGAAGCCAGATAGCCCTACCTAATTATGCTGGCTACTTCTGCTATTGATATATAACCCTCCAGACTACGCTAATAACTACACCATAGGCCTTCTCGAGAGCTGGTCCGGGGGGTTAGAGGCCTATCGCAAGGTTTTACACACCATGAGCGCAGCATGGCAATTTTAGGCCCACCTTTGTGTCACTAATATCTCAGTCTCATTTGTCACAAGATTAAGAGCCTCACAGTCCTCTCTAACCCGGGGTGAGCTGTCGAAAAAAAGGTTTAAACTATGTGGTTAGACGTAAAGCTTAACCTACCTGTACTTGACGCATAGTCGCGCGGCCGATGAACCGTAATCCCAGCCCCAGGACCCAAACAGATCACGTTAGGGGAACTCCGATACATTAACGCATTGGTACATGATACATCAAAGGAAGGTACACGTACAAGGCGGTCCCTCTCAACGTCGCACAGATACAAAGTATTGCCTATGCACATTTACATAAACACGGTGATAGCATCATGCTAAATGTTTGACACAGAGTAGAGTTTTCCGCCATGAAGATCCAGATACGCCATGAAGGCCTAATAGATTACAGGGATTAAAAGTACCGCTGGCTGACTGTGACTGTCCACTTTTGACTATTTCCCTATCTCCCTATTTTCTTACCTATAAACGACGATATAGATGGTTTAACGTAGAAGGTAGTTAGCTAGGGCAGAAGGGTTGTACTACTAACTACAAATGTAGTGTGATACGTCATACACAATGAAACCACCACATCCCCCAAAAGGGGGGTTTTTTACACCTCGCAACACAATACACCAATGACCAATAGGATAAATTGCATATATCAACAGCGAAACATTGAACTCTAACTTTATTTTACTGCTAATATTTATCCATGCTTTTGCCTGAGTATTAATAGTTAATCGGCGTGCAGAACCTCCGAACGTCCCGAGTAGCATTCTGGAACGGAGTCCGAAGCGTCGTGCTTTGGGGAAACACTCGGGCGAACTGACGGAGGAGCGACCGGCCATGCAGGGAAACAGTGACAGCAAGACATGCCTAGCCTGGCAGACACCAACATTTACATCATATTTGTCCGATGAAGCCGATCGCATACAGCTGACAAGCAACATATATATAAGTATATGTCCAACTTCGGGGGACGACGAATATAAAGCTGTTACAATACTCATACTGTTTATATTGAGAACTGTCGCAACTGTCGCTGCTTTCATCATTTTACTTTTCACAACATCTCGACAACACTCCGAGATCTATTGGGACCGCAATCATGACGACCATTCATACATCTCCTGAGTTTATAAGCGGGCACTCAAGGTTTGGCTCAAAGAATGACGCCGCCAACGGTGGTGCCAACGGAGGTGCCAACGGAAGCTCCCAAGATGCAGCTATACCAAAATTCCTTCCCCCCAATATGACGCAGGCGTCATTTGAAAAGTTCTCTAAGAAGGTCATTGATGTGGTTGGCGATGTTAATTTCCAGGTGATCACATCCTCAATGGATTTCGAAAATTACGAAGATGACGACTTTGGGCGTAACTGCCAGACACACGACTATTACCGCTCATTTGATGATGAGCAGGAGCTAGTTGGATCTGCGATTTGCCATCCTCGAACTGTCCAGGACATCCAAGCTATCCTTGCGGCGGCAAATGAGCACAAGATGCCCCTGTGGCCTATCAGCACGGGCAGGAACCTTGCTTATGGGGGTTCCGCACCAAGAGTATGTCATGACTACTGCGGTAATTATGGGTGCTTTGGCCATATTTACCCTTCGCCTATCAGCGCCCCGTCTGTGTGTCGCGGCAAGTCATGAAGCTTAAGCTAACTATTATCTCAAAGGTCCCTGGCTCACTTGTCATGGTTTTGGGCACACATATGAACCGAATCCTTCACGTTGATACAACCGCATACGTGTGCATTGTCGAGCCTGGTGTTACGTTCCTGCAGATGAGTGATTATCTCAAGGAGCACAATTTGATCGACAGAATCCGTGTCGACTCATCCGGGCTTGGCTGGGGCTCCATGATTGGTAATGCCTTGGACCGCGGAGGAGGAGCTTCTTTGTATGGAGATCGCTGGGGAAAGCACAGCGGTATGGAGGTGGTTTTGCCTAATGGCGAAGTCGTCAGAATGGGCATGGGTGCTGTCCAAGATCCCGAGGGTCGCAAGCAGGCCGCCGAAGGTGTTCACCCAGCCGACCAGAAGCTGAATGAGGCCTTCGCGCTTTTCCCGTACGGCTGGGGCCCTATGAACGATGGACTCTTCTCGCAGGGCAACAGTGGTATTGTTACGAAGATGGGCTTCTGGGTATGCGTCTTAGGCCAGGACTTTCGTGAGTTCTCAATGATGCTAACACCACACAGCTGATGCCGGCGCCCAAAGGAATAAGTCCCTTCTCTATTACCTTCGAGAAAGAATCCGATCTCAAGGCATTGATCGATTGCATTCGGCCCCTCGAATTGGTAAGACGGTCACATATCACCAAAAAGATGCCATCTAACAGGAGATCAGGACGGAACCTTACAGAGCTCAGTCAGTCTGCGCAACCTTACCCTCGAAGCTGCTCACTACGGCCCCCGTTCCAGTTACACCAACGCCTCTAACAAAGAAGTCATCCCAGAGGAGGACTTCGAGAAGATGGCCAAGAAGCTCAACACCGGTCGTTGGCGCTATATTGGTGCAGTTTTTGGTTCCGACAAGGTTCGCGAGGCACTCATAGAGGACATCAAGCGCGAGATGACCAAGGTCCCTGGTAGCAAGTGGACCACCCTTGAAGAGAATCCCGATGAGCAGAATCTGGTTCGTATTCGTGCCACATATCTGCAAGGCATCTCTTCCATGGGCGAATTTGGTTGGATGAAGCAATGGCTTCCAAATTGCTCTGTTATTATGATAGGCGCCATCTCTAGACTGGAGGGCAGCGCGGTCTGGGACCAGTACTCGCGGGCCAAGGAGTTATTTGCCAAGGCTGGCATTGACTACATCAGTCATTACGTGGCTTACTTCCGTACCATGCGTAGGTCTCCGTTTGTGGAAAATCCGTACAGTAAGTGCTGACAGAATTATAGATAACGTGTGCATCATTCCTTACGACCGCAAGGATAAAGATATGCGGGGTCGCGCACAGTGGTTGGCTCGTACTATTTTGAAAGAGTGGAAGGAGAACGGTTGGAGCGTGTTCCGAACTCATGTCGGACTCATGGACCAAGTTGCTGATACATTCGACTTCAACAACGGTGCGCTGTGGAAGATGCATGAGCAGATTCATGATAACCTAGACCCTAACGGTATCCTAGCCCCTGGGAGAGGTGGTGTATGGCCCAAGTCCTACAATAAGGATGAGTGGCTAATGGGTAAGAAGTATATTGGATAGACCAGTAGTTTTACATAGTTCTGATTGGGCACTGGCATTATATTGTGTTCTGAGAGCTTATGCCGATAACAACTTTCACTTTGGCAACTGGTGAAAATCTTCAAGTCTATAACTATAGTAATTGACTCTCTGCGTTTGAAGTCCACCGGCAACCGCTTCTACTCCCGCCCTTGTGTCGGTCCCTGCCCGAATCGCCATGGCGTCAGCAAGTTCACCACAAAAAGACCTATTCAGATCCCTTAAGAGGTAACAGCCATTTTTTACTCATTCCTCTATCAATCTTATCCTGAGCCTGCACCAACCTCTACAAGACCGACATCTGCTCAGATCTGACGATATTCTTCATCGCATCGCCCAAGAGGTATTCTGTCCACAGCGCCCACGGCCCGATTTCTCAGCTGCTGCATGTAACATTCCCTCAAAGGACTGATGCCGTTGCCCTTGTTATCGACATGATGATCCAGTGCTTCTACCCTCTTGACCACTAACAGTTACTTTGTTCCGACACCACCCCACAGTCGACAGGGCTGGAGCACACAAGCTCTATGCATCTCTCTTGTCTACCACTGCATGCCAAGGTGTATGCAGCTGGACAAACCGACACACATATTGACCGCGAGGATCCACGTGGAGATGGAGACTACCCGGGCGTCTAGGGGACATGGATTTCAGGGATGGTGAAGACAATATAAATAATTACGTGAGCTCTAAATTGCTTAGTCGAGGTGTAATTAACTATCTATGTATGTAGACAAAGGTGGCACTGACAGCCCAGGTTTCGCCAGTCGCAAGACAATAACACTTCTAGAGTGGCAACCAATACAAGTTGGCGTATGTCTATCTGTTGCCAAGAGTGTGTCACAACGACCTCTCCCTCTAGCATCAAGACATCTTGACGGTCTTGGGTCAATGTAGAAATAGAAAAAGTGTTAAGTACTGTGTGCGGGGTAGAAACAATTGTTGCTTGTACTGTTCATGCACACTGGCTTGTTCTCTTGTCTGCAGTACTTGAGTGCTTGACTTCTTTTCAAAGGTCACCCACTTCTGTCGTTGTCTGAGTCCAACAATGCACTGTCATCAAAAAACATGAATTAGAGACGCTCCTGGTGCGAAAACCTGGTACAGATCTGTATCCTAGAAACTTAATGAGGTAGGGGAATGAGAAAGATTCGAGCTTAGTATGCGGCGGCCAATCTCAAAGCCCAGGATGTCGCCGTCAGAACGCTCCTTCTAGGCCCTCGTTCAACAGATGACCCGTACGAAAGACGTGATAGTGTCTTCCGTACCCTAGCCATGATGACAGTCAGCATGGAAGAGCAAAAGATCTGCGGCTGGAAGTCCGCGGATGTAGAGGTCGGCGTAGCAACAGATGTACTACCCGCATGGGTGAACAGTAGCAACAAAAGTGTAAGTGCGGCATGCAAGCAGGTGCGCTTTCCGGCGGCGTGGGAAACCGAGCCTCCAAGATGACGATTTGTTACGTGACATATTGCCTATCTCTATCCTTTAACGTTGGGTAATATCTCGGACGCTCTCGCCAGAAGCTTTTCGTATTGACAGCAGCCCTTTTCTCCGTATTCACACTGGCGCGGACGGGATAGTAACAAACTGATGAATAAAAGTCACAGGCGATTATACAATGCGCGTCGCGGGTGTATGCCAGTTGATTGGACGGTTTGGCTACTAAGAAAAGTGTGCAGAGGTTTTTAATTCGAATACCTCACAGACTACCTCTGCATTAGAGAAGCAAAGTATGTCGAAAATATGTAGGATCAGGAATGAGAAACCAGTTGAAGCTGACGTGTGTGAGACCTTGCAGATTGTCTGAGCGCTCTTTTTACCTCTTCTGTCTTCGCCCGGAAGAATCCTAAGAGTGTTGACGCGGCTTGAAGTCTACCAGCACTGGTCCCAACACCTCTGTGGTAAATCGGTCTTCCAGATGCAACTCCTTCGTCTTCAGCTCCATCTTGAAGTCGTGAAATAAGAGTGCTAGGGTCATGGTGACCTCGGCATACGCAATACTTGATAGGGTTAGCTTTTCGATATCTTCCCACATGCAGGTGTTACATACTTTATTCCAATACACTGGCGAAGGCCTTTGCTGAAAGTGTGTATATTTGTCTCAAGCTGCTTTGCGTCTGGGCCCAGCCAGCGAGCTGGGTTGAAGGACTTGGCATCCGAGCCCCAGATCTCGGGGTCAGTGTGCATCGTGTACGCCGAAATGCCAACAATTGTCTATCTGTGTCAATATAAGGCCGATACAAACAGGATCGGGATACAACCTACACCTGGAGGTATCACTTTGCCGTCGACAATAAGAGGTTGCGCTTGTTTGGGTACAATGCGGGGCAGCATACCGGGCACCGGCATTGCAACTCGGAGAGCTTCGTTGACACAGGCGCGCTGAGAATGGGTGAGCAGGAAGGTCCTTTGCCACGGTGGGATACCAAATGCGCATACCAAGTATTTGATCTTCTCGAGTTGGAGAAGCGACGGCAGGGTTTGAGACTTTCCAATAACTTGATCCAAGGACTCTACCAATGCCTTCTCTACCTCTGGCATGCTCAAAATGTGGTAAAGGGCTGTGGTGAGTGTGAAGGCAGACGTGTCGGAGCCAGCAATAAGTATGTCTATAGCCTCAAGCTTCTGCAAATGATCAGGTACTGACTGGAGATAGTCAAAAATAACGGGGAATTTGGAATTGGTCGTCCGGCGAGTGTATTCATCGTGCGAGCGAGCTGCTGTTCCAAGCAAGTCTGCCATACGCCGTAGATCTGTGCTGAAGTTGGCAGCGACGGAAAGAGGGACCCATTTTGTGAGGAGCCTTGTGATGGTGCTGTAATAGATCTTGGGAGGTACATTCCCACCAGCGTGAAGTACCTCGAGAAATTCCGCGTCGAAAGAGGTCGGATGCTCGTTGGTCAAGTTGGCACATTTTCCAAACGCAAACTCAGTGATGACGTCAACTGTCATACACCTGGGTATGTCAGGATTGAAGTCAGCACTGATTTATATGTATATATCCTATTATCCTATCAATTGACGGGTTGGTCGTGCTTACCTGAATGCATTCGCGACATTGATGGAGCCGGCCTTGGAGACACGTTTGATCTTTAGTTTGAGCTCTTCTGCTTTTTCTACCATGAGCGGCTCCAACTTGAGCACACCTGATTTGGAGAAGAGAGGATTGAGCAGCTTGCGTCTCTCTTTGTGCAGGTGGGGATCGGACTCGACAAAAAGTGAGTGCAGACTTCCAAAGGCGTCGTAGAAATCCTTTTCCTTTAGGAAAGGGTTGGCCTGACTATAGATGAGCTTGTAAAGGCTTGTGTCTGAGAGATGGAGCTTGTTCGGTCCGATGCGCAACGCCTTGGTGTCTGTTGATGCTCCAGTCAGCCATTATTTCGGGGCAGCACTGATGAGCGTGACGGCCATTTACCAAAGTCAGCATGGAGCTTTTCGTATTCCGGTTCGGGATAGCCCAGCTTGGTCAGCTTCGCCTGCCATTGATCGCTGATTGCGGCGGAGCGCGGTCCCGGGAACTTGGATAGTGGGTGGAAGTGCAGCCTGTACACGGCCCTCAGAAGTTGAAATGCTAAAACAGCGGCGGCTGCATAGCCAGCCAGCAAATAATACTCGGTGTTTAGTGGCAAGCGCATCATGTTGAATCTAGTCAACCACGATTGTATCAAGAAAGAATGTATCGAACTCAGATTAATTGGTGTATCACTTATTTATGTTGCTTATGCGTATATAGGCCAGACGTCACCTCGGGCTGGCGGGGGCATCCGTCTATCCGCTCCCCGCTGACTAACGGGGATGTTGCGGGGGGTGTTGCGGGGGAGGGGGGGGGCCTAGATCTGCAAGGGGCTGGCTACCTAGGTAGGGTAGGCAGGTAGGGTAGGGTAGGCGTTATCCAGCCAACACTTTGCGGGACTGCCAATCAATCAGTGAAGTACCTACCTACTAATTAAGACCCTCGCTTCGCTTCTCGCCTACCTATCTGTATGTACAGACCACCAGTTGGCCCCCTTTCTACTTAGTTGGTCTTAGCTCTCAAGTATTTGCTAACTTGAGAGTAAGAGGATTAAAGTCGGGGGAAAGTTCAGAGTACCTAGGTGGGTCGATACTTTGCTGACTTTGGTTTTGAGAGTGTACCTGGCGACCTCACGAGGAACCAACTGCCTTGATAATGTATCTTAGTCCCGCAAAGTGTTGGCTGGATAACGCCTACCTACCTACCTACCTACCTACCTACCTACCCTAGCGGGGCGCTCAATGCGACATATCACCGGGCAGCGCGCACACCAGCGAGGCCGAGGAAGTACCGAGTAATCCGAGTCCGAATCAAGCTGGTTGGTCATGAAGTGGCTGATTTGATCCGCAGAACAGAGTGAGAGAGAGCGCATGATGATTATTTGGCAGGTTAACTAGGTAACATGGGTACCCTGTTTTAAAATGGCCCTTTTTACATACCCAAGTCCCCGCGGTCGTGGGCCCGATCCCCCGATCCCCAACACCGTTTTCGACACGCTGGCCAAAACAAAAAGTTGGTTGTACCCCTCGGCCGCGTCTGCATGTACCTTCTATCGTTGATCTATAAAGTCCGGAGGATAACCTTTGGCTTGCGACTCGAGAATGATCGACATCTCCTTCGCCGTCCTCGACGCCGAAGATGCGCTTGCCATGATCCGCGACGCTTCTTTGAACAAACGAGGCATGCTGCCGCCACTGTGTAGGAAGCCGACCCCCGTGATGTGAGGCCTTTTGTGAGAACTGACCTGCAACCAGCTGTTCAAGAGCTCCGAATCAACCACTTGGTCGAGTCGGATGATCTCTGTGCTAGACGTTCTGGAGTCGGCCCCGCTTCCGGCCGAGGTAGGGTCTTGCTGCTCGACAATATCAATGTACAGCACCACATAGAGTACACAGATTAAGACGCTGTAAATGTCGAGTACTGTTTCTGGTCTAGTGCCGCGGAAGTATTGAAGGACCTGCGCTGCGTAATACAAGCAGTGCCTTGCTTTACCGATATTCTGCGGCACAATGCTTGACAGTTCGGACCGCGCGTTTCTGTGGCCTGCGTCTGTGGTTTGCCATTTGATATAAGGCAAGAGAAGCCGCAATGGTGTAAATGAGCCAATGGCAAGAACTCGAGCAAGCAAGGCGAAGTCATTCGGCCTGGTGGAGCCTTCTGTGTCTCGCAACACCTGAGAGCATCCTACTTGCGACAAGGCGTCGAATGTTTTCTGAGAGAGGACCGTCACCATGCCCAGAGCTAGATTCGGTTGACCACTATTGTTACCGGTAGAGCCGAGTCCCATTGCTTGCAGCAAGTCGCTCTCAACAGCCTGCTGCACAAAGGCCGAGAGCAGTATACTGAACTTGGCCGATTGCTCCAGGCCTGCAGGCGCTACATCGCCGAGACTAACGCGTGCAAGTAGAGCACAAAGAGTTGGCGAAGTTTGCGGTGGCGGGAGAAGGTGCCACTGCTCGTAACTCGACGACCAGTACGAATCGGCGGTGGGTGCCGGAGTTTGCAGCTCAGCAATCGATAACAGGGGGGGGAGCATGAAAAATGTCGCCTGGAGACACTCGGAGACTTTCTCGTGTGAGCTAGTAGCCGCTGGAGTATAGGTTGAGTGAAGATGACTTACTCCAAGTGAAGTGGACAACCCGGCGTTTGCCTTCGGCTTGTATCCATTGGGACCATGCGTAGTTCCCGTCTTCGGTGGATGGCGTGTGCATCACAGTGCCCTCTCGAGACAGCAATTGGCGACAAAGGGTGACGAGGATATTCCGGTAAAGCTGCACCTCGACTATAACGCGCCACTCGCCCGAGAGCCAAAGGCTTTGCTGGAACAAGAGGTGGGATTGCGCACAGGTTAATATGTCGACGCTTGATAGCTCTCGAAGCTGCAATGTATTGAATGCCGCATCAGCAAAATATCACAGCACATAGCTCCAGATTAGACCTTACGTCTCTTTTCATCATGTACCGTGCCAGCCGATGCAGGAGTAGAACATGATCTTGCTTGCGATGTGCCAAGGAGTACCGACTGCCGAGACACACCACACTGAGCACCAGCTGCCATGACTCGGGCGACGCCTGAAATGTGGGAGCGTGCAACAGAGGTATCCGCGGATGAAAGTGCTCAAAATACAACTGCATGTAGGTATCAAGATGTCGCAAAGAGGGGAAGTTCGCGTCGAGCCCTTGAGCCTCATGCTGTGGCAGTCGCGCTTTGAGGGCTTGGATTATGTATGCTCGCGTTTCTCCTGTGACAGGAGGTACATGGGGAATGTTCTCAGCAATCAGGATGTCTTCTTCTTCTTCCGCTGTCAAATTGCTTGACCCAACAAAGACCTCGAAAGCATTCACACCTCGTTTCTGTGTGGCTTCACCGAAGCTATTCTGCCTGCTGTGATCATCTGTAGATTCACCAGCGGCAGGCAAAACCGCGTCTCCAAAGCAGAAGTCTGTCGATGTCTCAGCTCCAAGGGAAGGCACCGGCGAGAAGGGAAAGAGGAATTGGGCAGGAGTAAAGAGGGCGTCCCATGTGGGGTCTATCTCAAGCAAAGGTTGGTCTGTAACACGAGACTGCGAATTCAACGGCTGTAATTGCTGACAAGGCGGAGAGAGGGTGCCGGATGCGTTGTCATCGGCCGCAGGCTGTGCAACGATGATTGTCCCGTTGTCTTCAGAACTTGGTTGGTATAAACAGCGACGACCCTTTTTTGTGCAGTTGGTACAAGGTGCCGGCCTAAGACCATCGCAGCGTTGCTTAGCCCTGGCGCAAGCTTCGCATGCACGACGTTGATCTCGCGAGAAGTGATGTTGGTTTTGCGTCCATGCAGCGAGCGCTGCGGTGCCATGTGTACCGACATGCCGTTTCAAAGTGTCTCTTTTTCGCCGCCACAAGTCAGTCACAGACGTCACACGAGACACATTCAACAGGGGGCTGTCCAGAGCAGGGAAGGGATAATGCAGACCTCCGAGAGAAGGCTGTCTTGCAGATACTGCAGGTATGAGAACGACGGCCAGAGTGGCGGTCCAGATGTCGACTTAGGTGTTCGCGCCGACGGAAGGTCTGCCCGCAATAGGGGCAGTGCAGCGATGCGGAGGAGGAGGTGGACGATGGAGGGCCGTTGCCGTCACTGACGCCGTTGACAGCGCTATCGTTATCGGCATTACTGCTTTGGATGACAACTGCGGAGGCGTGCGATGGCATGTTGAAGGATGTATCCGTTCTGAAGTGAGAAATGGCGGTATGTCTGCGGAGCAATACGTGTAATGTGCAGTTTTTACGGTGGTGGCGGCGGGGGTGCCGACGGGGTGGCTCCACTTCAGGGTTGCCGCGAGAGCTGGTGACTTGAGATGCTGAATAACAAAAATGGCATCAGATGCACGTCCCTAAGAAAACAACCAAGCAAGGAGTGGGTTATATAATCCATGTAGTCTGTCTGGGTTACAAGTCTGTCTGTCTGTGGGGTAGGCTAGGTATATTAGCTCACCAAGGGTCTATCTAGGGCCAGAGCTAGGTAGGTAGTGTATGAGAAAGGGTTACGTCAACGCAAGCAAGGGCTTATGCGACCAAGATAGGTACGATTCTCAAGGCGACTGGTTTCTCGCGAGGGAGCGGTTCTGGACACGTGTACTAAGGTAGGTAGAAACCTTGTAGAAGAGGCTTGTGTACCCGGCCTTGCATGGCGCATGCCAAGCTCGCTATTCTATGCACACACACGCAAGGCGAAACTTGGGATGGGCATCTCCCTTTTGGTTTCGAATACCTACACCTATTCGTCGCATCGGCACATGAGGTTGCATCGGGGCTGCGGTTGGGTCGGGGGTGGGGTAACTCCGGGTAGAGATGGATAATAGCGGCGGGGGTGGGGAGATGCCGCGCGGGTTCCGAAACAGACTGGCAGTCAATGAATGAATACCTACCTACTGCAAGCAGGGATGCCAGGTTGCTACATACGGATATTTCTTCCTTTTCGAAGGGACATAGTGTATGTAATATAGTGTATTTCCGTGGTATAATTGTTAACGAGACCTCCCTGCCAACCGGCCCCCGCACTGTTCGCCGTACTAGCACACTCCAAATCACCGCCCTCAACACCTCCGCCCCTCACACGCCCATACTCAATATCTCCGCCGCACACAGCACCTGTTGAAAGTAAAAGGGGTGCCGTTTAAACCCTTCAATATCCTCCAACTCGTCGACTGTTATTCGGTTTAGAGGCCTATTGTAGAGGTCTATATAGTCGGCACAAGCGACAGCAATAAGCCCTCTATTCAGAATCAGATAGTCCTCAAGCTAGATTTCAGCTGCCAGTATGAGGAGTCCGATATACTCTCTCGCCTTATACTTAGCTGCTGCTGTGAAGCCTTCCAGCCTATAGAGATTATATCTCTTGAATATTGCTCTAAGCCTTGTTGAGTTGTTGGCGACTTGAGCAGGGTTGTGACCGCCTTGGAGGGCGTAATTGGAAAGGAGGTGATTGAGATGCTGCATCTTGTCTTAGGCTCTTAATAGGTTGTTTCTGGGCCGATGCAAGGAACAGTCGGCAGGACAGTCACAGTAAGGCCGCAGAGATAAAGCATCTTGGGGAGTCATCTCCGAAAGCTCTGCAGCCTAGGCTCATAGAGGTCTTTTTACGATATCCATAGTATTGTATTTCTATCCATATAGAAACCCAACTTTATTATTGTGTTAAGTATTGGGCATGATACTTATACTGTGTTTTTTAAACTGTATCGATATTACGGTGTACCTGGCGACCTCACGAGGAACTAACTGCCTTGAAACTTGTACCTTAATACGGATATTTCTTAGGAAACCGGCGGTGTTTCTGGAAATCCGAGTGGCCGAGCAGCAACCTCCACAACCCCACAAACCGCACGGGCAGGGACCGAATGCAACGTTGAACTCCATCAACCGCAACGCAACTGCTCACGAGGTATCCGTATTATAACCCACAATTACAGCACAGCAATTGTAGATCCAATCTTGCGCCTCATTCTATTCGTAGCAAATGCTGAGAAGACCATGTCCGGTGTACCGGATTGCAGTGTAGTCATCCTGGAACCCGTCTCCTTTTCCATCGCTTGCGCAACTGGCCTTAGATCCGCCTCCAACGGCTTGGTCGGCAACTCATCATGCATGCATACACTAAATCACAATCACCTTTTCTGGCTCTTCCAAAAGTTTCGACTTTGCACCGCAAATTGCCCCGACGCTCCTGCAAAGAGTCTCCCGTTCGAGTTTGCCCGCGCAAGCGAATGCCCTGAATGAGCACGTCTGGCTGGCTGCGGCTGCACTGTCTTCATGTTCCATTGTACCTACCTACCTACATACCCGGGGAAGACTAATACAGAGACCAAGCCCGGGGAACCCCGCACTTTACACTTCCCGTCCGGCACTTTGGCTCTACAGAAACTATTCCATCCATCGCCACCTTCCAACGATGACCGCTTGGATCCCGTTATCGTCGATCCCCTGCTCCCGTGTATCTTCCACAGATAGGGTCGGTATGCCTGGTCATAGGTGGTCACGGAACGCTACTGTCCTGTCGTCGCGTTGTTGTGTTGAGCATTGGACATAATACTTATACTGTCGTGTTCTCATATCATCTGCTGCAGAATGCTGTATCTGCAAGGACTATGCTGGTCTTGATCCGCCACGTAATACTGGCCGCCCCCTCACGGCCCGATGGAGAAGACTTCGTTACCCTGACGTGTACTAGAGGATTTCGCCAACTATCTCCGTCGGTGCCGCAATTGCGCAGATTTCCTCGCCTACTCTAATGGTACGGCTAATTTCTGTCGTATGCTGATTGATACCCCACGTTACTGGGTGATTTAAAAGTGATGTGGACTGATAGCACTCGAAGAGCATGCTGGATATGCCTCACAAAGATAGCAGTATAGAGGATGTCAGGCTAACTGGACCGCCACTCCTAATAGTTACAGGATCAACTCTTTATCCCCTTTACTAATCATGTTTAAAAACTTCCCTTGATAGCTGAAGTCTGCCGGGAGACTTTACTAACGTTTTATTAAATGCATAAAGAAATCGCAGCAGGTGGATTTGAGTAAACCGTAGCGGTTGTCTTGCGTTCCGCACTCCACATAGGGATATACCGAAAGCACTGTCGCATTCCTTCCAGTGATGAGGTGGCGGGGATTCTCGCAAGCTACGGATATTGCTCAAGACGCACGCAACGCTCATGCATTACAAGGGCGAGTTACCCGTTTCTGGACCGCAGAAGCAAATGCTGCAGATTCTGCGTCACATTCGCAAAATTCAGCGCGGTTATAAGCAAATTGAATCAAATGGTGGATGGAAGAAAATGTTTTCCCGCGCACTACTTCTCTTGCAACACATAGTCTACCTGCTCCCCAGCTTTCAAGCCTATAGTCTCCAAGGCTGAAGCCACCCATCCCGCCACGGTCATGGCCATTCCGACAAAAGCTATGAACACCTTACCCTGTACCGTCGTCAAATCAAGTGAAGTTACGGTCTCGCTGGCTTTCACCATTTTGAATGCGCGCTTGTACATCTCTGCATCGAATGTGCGTACTAGAGCGGCAAGCTCTCCATCAGACGGCACGCTCTTCTCGAATGTCGTTTGCTGGAAAAGGTTGACAAGATTGCCAGCATCCGTCAATGCCTGATTTGCACCCATGCCCCGACCCGGCGTCATGGGATGCATGGCATCACCGATGAGAATGACTCGCGAATTCTTGTCGATACCTTTTCGCCAGTCCTTCTTCGGCTTGAAGGAGCTGGTTAGGAGGCCCGTCCGAATAAACTCATTGCCTGATTGCATGATCGTCTCCAAAGGCTTGCCGAGGCCCCGGTCGTTTCGTACGTAGTTTATGAGTTGAGGAACAAGTTTCTGATTATCCGAGCCCGCCTTCTCTACCAAATCGTTTCCCAGAGCAATGGGTAGGTGGATCGACCAGAGCAATGTGTATGACTCCGTGGCACCGGTAACAGGGTCTTGCTTGGGGTCATAAAGAGATACGAATCCAGTAGCATCCGTGCCGCCCAAGAACATGACCGAGCCGGATTTGACGAGTGACTCGGGGAGTTTATCGCGTTCAGATCGTGAAATGACGCCGCGAGACTGGATCAGCAGCTGGCTCTGAAGCTTGATCTTGTTATTGAGACCAACCTGCCTGTTGACTTTGCTGCCGCTACCGTCTGCTGCGATGAGAATGTCGGCCTCCTGTGGATCCTGTCCCTCAAAATGCAGCCGCACGCCGCCGCCCTCCCCCGGCAGGAGCTCAAAGCTCTTGAAGTTGTGGTTGAAGTGAACCCGCTCTTGGACGAGCAACGGCTGCAGTAGAGCACGGCGCAGCCCATGCCTGGGTATGGCCCGAGATTTAGGATACAGCTTGAGGTCGCTTAGGCGTAGGCGGACTCCGAAAGTGTCGGGATCAACAATGGTGGGCGCTTCCGCCCCATCAGTGGAACAGATCTCGCGGATTGAGGACCAAAGTTCAGGGTCAGACACTCTCTTCAGTGCTTTCAGGCCGTTGGCACTAATGCGGATCTGATACCCGCCACGTTCTGAACTGAATGCAATGGTGTCTCGTTCGAAGACCTGGACATTGAATCTCCCAGCTGGGTCGTTCAGCAAGCCGTTGGCGGCGGCAAGTCCAGAGAGACCTGCGCCTAAGATGGCGACTCGGATTTTGCGATGATCGCTGTCGTGAGGAAGGAACTTTGATGAGGACATAGTGAATGGTTTATGCGGTTAAGTCGATTATATTTATACACGCTCAAACCAAGTGCAGTAACTCAAGGAATAAATAGTGAAAAAATTCATCATGTTTGGAAACCCTCGAGCTTCGTTAAATATATCATCTGTGTCTAGAGGCCCCCTATTGTGCAGTATTGCTCGTGTGGGGCGTCACAGCACGACGGAATACCCCGCAATGTGGAGGCGTCCGTATGCGGCGTATGTTCTCCCCTGAGCACCTACCTGCTAGTGTAAACTAAAGTTCATAGATACCGCCTCCAACATCCGAAGCATCCGAATTCTTAAGAAACGGAGGTCCTCCTTCGGCTCCGCCTAGGGAGGGCCGGTTCTGGGACGGGAGTGGGACACGCGGGCAAGTCAGGGCTGGCCAGGCCGTAGGGTTGTCGACTGTGGCCGAGGCTGCAACGGCAGCCCAGCTCCGGGCATCGATCGAGCCCGTTTCGGACTTGATGAGTTTCCCGAGGTCCTGGACCACATAGGCGGTGGCTTCTTTCGCAATCTGCTTTCTACGACCGTCAAAGCTGGCGACGACGCTGTCAACAGACTGGGCGATGGTCAGAAAGATGTCCCTTCGCGTCTCATGCTGTCTTACTTCTTCGTCAAGAGCTGACGAGATGGATCCTGTAGCGGGCCTGCTCGCAGCTGTAAGAGAAGTCATAGGCCTCTCTGCCGTCAGAGGGCCGTCGTTAGCGGCGTCAGTCTGGCTTCCCACGAGACCGAGCCCGGGTAGTTGTGTCTCGGTGTTGCGGCAGCGTTTAGCCCTTGAGGTAGGGGTTAGCTTTAGAGGTAGCTCAGAGCTCTGTTCAGGGCCGGCTGAGGTTACCGACACCGGTCCAGTGCCCGGCTGTGAGGCAATCCTGGAAGGGCTCCGGAGACAGGAGGTGAAAGGTTTTCAGCTGTTAAGGATTAGAGTGGAGTATCACCTACTTCACTAGTAGGAGATGCCAAGACAATTTAGGTGAGAGGGAAGTGTCCCTGGAGCTTATAATCTCGGAAGCCGTGTTATAGGAATAAGGGCATTTATTCGTTGACGCCTACCTTATCCAATTAGCTTTACCCGACTATTGGCTGAGGAGGCCAAGGAAAAATATGGCTTATCAAGGCCATACCATCCAACCGAGCCCGGTACCACTACCTCTCCTCCAACATGAAGATTATACTGTGGCGATTATCTGTCCTATGGGAGTCGAGCTGTCCCCCGTGTTCGCCCTGCTCGACGGTAAGCATCAAGGCCTCACTGAGAGTCGCGATCAGAATGCCTATCAGCCAGCCCGGATTGGCCAGCATAACGTAGTCTTTTCCGCGGTGCCATTCATTGGAAACAACGCCGCCGCTATGGTAGTAACACAACTTCTGAACGACTTGGCTTGCTAGACGTCCTGCATGAATACGATGCTTACGATGAAGACGAGTGCTGATATGACTTGTGTCTGGGCGACTTTGTCGTCAGCAAAGCGCAAGGAGCGTTTGGAGGTGTCATCTAGTTAAGGCTTTGTGCAGCGGGGGGCATCTGAACAAGCCCCTACCTGTCCTGGTCAGCAATGTCGAGTTTTTGAAGGCTTTGCATGACCTACAAGGCAACAAAATCCAACGTTATCTCGATGAGATGCTCGACCGTCACCCTGCCCTGCGATGATAGATAAATACCAACATAGTGGCGCAGCACGGGATCGTCTCTGTTCAGCTGACTATGCACACCAAGGTGCGACAACCGGGGAAGAGCCCGGGCGCTAGGATCCGCTATGGGACGATAGGTTCGTCGAACATGGTCATCGAGAGCACCGATAAGCACGACAAGCTACGGATGACACGAAAATTCTGTGTGTAGACATGGAAGCGGCCGGCCTACAGGAATCGTTCCTTGGCTTAGTTGTCCGTGGCATCAACGACTATGCCGACTCACACAAAAACAAGATGTAGCAGCCATATGCGGCCGCTCCATCCACTACATACGCGAAAGAGCTGCTATTGTAGATTCCTCCCGAGGGAGTCCAGCAGACGTAGACAATCAGGGACGCTCTGGAAGGCCTGTCATGGAAGATGTACCAGGTGCATGAGATTACATAGAAAACGGAGATACGGACCCTGACTACGTAGACATTGTACACTGCTGTGGAGCTCGATTAACAACAAGATAGATGCAGAAGAGATCGAGATTCTAGAGTGGCTCTCGCTGAAATATGTTAACCTTTCTGCTCTCTATAACAGATCTTGGGAACCCCAAACCTCTGGCACTGGGGACTGACTGCTTGATAGTCTGACATATGAACATTGGCGCAGCAGTAGAGGTAAAATGCTACGGCTTCATAGTGCTAGTAAGTCTCGCCGTGACTATGGCTATGCACTACTGACTCAGAAAAGCGGATTGCGGAAAGACCATTCTAATATGGTAAGACCGATTGTAGTAAATTAGAAGATTGCTAGCTGCTAATGATACTCAGCTTGACAATTATTCACGACCTCCAAGGATATGTCAAATCCACACAGAACACGTCCTTGGCATATTGGTATTTTCGATTCGATAACATCCAGTCTCAGAGTGTCCAAAACATGCTACGACAGTCGAGTGTTTTGGCAGTACCTACTGCACCAAGATCTCTCCATAATCAACATGCAAAAGCAGGAACCGATCCTTCACTCGAGGACATGCAAGATGCTCTTCACGAGACATTCGAGTCTCTGGATAGAGACATCTACTGTGATCCAAATCGTTCTCGACGCCCTGGATGAATGTTCCTACCAAGACATAAAGGGCAGTGCCAGCTCCTAGGTTGTATCATGAGCCTCTGCTCCAGCGGGTCAGTCAGTCGGTTGTTGAATGTCAGCGTCGCCGCTAACCGCTCGAGGGTCTCCCGGATCTTGTCCTTTTCGATACTGAATATTTGGCTAAGTGAATCAAAGCACGCTTGGTGCCACAAAAGGTCGCACTGTTGCGCGTACGAAGCTGGCGAGTTGATCATGAGCTGGAACACACTAGTGTTGGTGGGCAGAACGAGGCCTCGGACAGAGTAAGAGGTTGGCACACCGCCAAGATCTACAACAAGACGGGTGAAGGGGAATGGACTCCTTAGCGCAAATTCCTCGCCCTCATATGAAATGCTACATCCCCATGCGCATTGGGCACCGTATTATTCCTGGAGGTTGTAGAGAGTCTACTTTCCTGCATATTGCTAAGACATTGCTGGATGAGGAGCCTGATGCGTAGGTAAATGTTCTGTTCCTAGTCAAAGTCCATGAAAAAGGTCGTTGAATATATTCTCGACTACACTGAGTAGCCGAGAGTGCAGCATGTGTGGACATGTTGCTATAATAACCCTAGGCAAGATTAAGGACGCTCTTTGGATACCCGGAGTCCTCCCAGGCCTCATCCCACCCAGCCGACCGCACCCACGGGAACCCCGAATGAACCATGATCGTGCTGTCGAGGAGAACGTACAAAGCTTTTAACCATGTCGCATCATCCTTTATTCGAATCCATGGCCGATGGCGGTATTTTTGAGAATTGCGTTGAGCGATAACCAGAGCCCGTGCTACCTTGACAACGTGGCCATCATCGGGTTTGCCATGGAACCTTGGGAGCAGTTCCTCCGTGCTGCTACCGAGGAAGGTATCATGTGGTTTGTAATCAGCAACGCTTTCGATTTGGAGTGGAGGACACCATCGGGCCACATATTGAAGAATGTCAAAGCGACCCTTCCACTCAAGAATACGATGCTTGACCTTCTCTGGAATCCATGTAGCTGGGCCGAGCAAGAGAAGAATTGGCGCCAGCGTGAGATGATGACTTGTTCCTTGCATCAGTTTGCTGCCACTTTCTCTCAAAGCATAGACTTCCCAGAACGGATACTCACATCAGGAAAAAGTCGTATCTAGGGAGATGGGGAGGATGAAATATCGAAGCCGAGGCCATGTACGCAGCAGTGTGAATGTTCTCAGCCACCCTCTCTTCCATATCGTCGGGGTCAATCCTAACTCGGCTGAGGTACGCTATAGCCTCGTCAGGGCAGAAAACCTCAACCCCGTCAAGCATTGCGTTGGGATTTTTGTGGCGAACGCTGTTGACAAAATCCTCATCAGAGTGTACTTGTTCGAGTAACTCTGGGAGCGTTAAACTCATCTTGGATGGGTCCGCTGCTGCCGCTTTTTCCACCTTATACAGGAAGGTGCCGACATAGTTGTCGTGGATAGCGGCCTGTGCTAAGGCTTCGGCGATAATAGCAGGTTGCTCCCACTCTAACCCATACAAGAGTTGGATCATGGAGTGAGCGAAGCCTGACCGTTCAGTTAGCCCTCTATTTGCGTCTGTAGTCAATTCCTAACGTGGGGTAGATATAATCGTACTACTCCAACTGCGACTGAACAGCTCTTGAGCGCTTTCTGTGTCCCCCAAGAGATGGTCCAGTACCACTTGCTGCCAACCCTTCTTTTCAACTTCGCCCTGGAAAAAGCTGAGGAAGTCAGGGTAATAGTTGACATTGCCGAGATACTTGTGCGCGCTGCTCCAGTTACTCTGCAGCTCCTGAAGAACTTCTGTATGGGGTTTCACGGTTGCGGCTTGAAATGACGAGTCGATGTCAAACGCATTTTGCAGCGCTTCAGAGTTTCCTCCTGTCCCGTATATGGTGAGCAGGTGATGAGCCATCTATGAGATTGTAAGTAGCCAGAATTGTAACAGTAATATGCCCATTGATTGAAATTAGACATACATGATTGTGATATCCTTTGGCCGTGAAAAAGACGTGGTGATTCTACACATATAAATTATTCGTATAGGCAGTTTAGTAGCTGCAGGTTCGACGCACCTCGAGGTCCTTTTGGAGAAGCTCCGAGACTTTCGCAGCAGCAGCTCCATCGGACTTATTACCCAGTAAACCACGATGACCAGGGTCAATCTCAATCTTGTATGAGGTAGCCATCTCAGCTTTGGAATAGGGCTTGCTTTAGTTTGGAATGTAGCATTAATGATGTGCTAGAAAGCATATTGGGGTACTGCTGCGGAACATATCCTACTTATAAATATACTGAGCCATGTTATAACCTAACGAATGGCACACCTATGTAGAGAAGCAAAGTGGCTCATGATGCTGCCTGTGCCTGATGGATAACCTTGAGTCACTCCCCGTGCACCCTGCTCCCGCTCCCGCTTCCGCTCCCGCTCCCGCTCCCGCTCCCGCTCCTGCCCCCGCTCGAATGCTATGTCGCCATACCAAAAAGTGCACCTGGATTAACAGATCAATGAACTCGACTGGCGCTAGAGAGGAAGAAACTTGTTTGACACACTATGCTTAAGTCTTCTCGGATAACATGGCGGAAAATCCGGTGAAGAGAGTTCGAAAGAACACCGCGGCCATGCAAATGGATCCCGTCAAGCAGTGACAACGAGCTGCTACTGAAAGCAAAAGAGTAACCACAGAAGCTGACAAGACAAGATGCAGTACCGCAGGGTCAGTTTCTAGCTGTGTGATGGACCAAAACGAGCATTGTGCGTCTGAAGCAACTCAGAACCACTAACTAATGACTAACCCCATTACTAACTCACCACTACTTGATACCGCGTCAAAGAGAAGGCCGTCGCTTCAGTTGCTGTACATAGATAGGATGGCTGTAGCAAGAGAGACGCAAGTTGCAGAGAGGTCATGTAAGTAGCTAATAGTTGACCTTCTGACCTGGGTCACCCGGCGTGATAGAGTTTGACTCTATGTGCCCCGGGAAGAATCAGCTCCTTGCCGCTCCAGTGTGACAAATCGTGCGATTCTCGGCCTTTGCGGAGTCGCTACCTCGCCTCGCCTCGTCACGTTAACCGTGAGTCCCAAAATCATGTCGATGATTGGCTTCCGCAGCTGCATCCGCTGCTCCACATCTGCATCCGCTCCTCCTAGTGTAGGTAGTCTTGCTCCCCACGACTTAGGTTTACAATTGGGTGCGCCAACTGACAAAGGTGGTTCAAATGGCTAGGATCCGCTCGTGGAGCCCAACCCCCGCTCCTCATGCGCCTATTACCATGTTTGCACCGCGGCACGTCCGCTCGTACGTCTGTTTCATTCCAATGCGGGTTGAGGGCAAATCTGAAGCAGCTCATTCATTCCTACTATGTCTTCTATAACGCAACGGATGGCTTCTCAGGCATGTCGGGCTTGTCGGTACGGCATCGACGCAACTGCAATAGCGCCAGAATGCTAATTAGTGATAACAGACGCCTGAAAAGAAAATGCTCCAAAGATCTTCCTGCTTGTTCTCTTGTAGGTTAGCCTTTCGCGGCGGTCATCAAATGAAGCTTGCTCACGAGACAGTGCGTTCGACTCCGCAAGGAGTGCGACTATTCTGATTCCATGCCTACCGACAATATCACCAGTCCGGATGGAGCTGGCACGCCGCATCACCTGGAGCGATCGCCCTATGGGAGTCAGTCGCCACGAACAATAGAGACCTTGTTACTAAGAATCGGCTTTCGAGATCCTGGACAAAGGCCAATAACCCGTTTCCCGCCCGAGTTCTTCTTGGATCAAGACCAGTCATCACCTTTGATGACGAACGCCTTGGCTCCGAGTCGCCAATCATCGGTGATGCACATTGCATCAGACTACTTGGAGTCTGACAGATTGGCCCTTTGCGAAAGGTACTTCACAAGCTTCCACACATGGCTTCCTGTCATCAGCAAGAAACGCATTATGCACGCGTTGCGCGATACCCATACGGAACGCGATAGCTGTCATGAACCTCTTCTTCTGTGTATGAAGCTTTGTACCACGACACCTAGCAACCAACCCGCCGAGTCCGACCTTTACATTCTTACGAGGTCTCTGTGTTCTAGCGTTGAGTTAGCGGGCTTTGTCTCCTTGCAACTCATCCAATGTCTCGTATTGTTAACGGCCTTTGAGCTTTCTCATGCGATTTATCCGGCAGCGTACCTCACCATTGGCCGTGCCGCGCGTCTAGGCTTACTTATGGGACTCTGCAGGCGACAAACACCGCCGCTTTTCAAATCAGCAGAAACTTGGACCTTGCGTGAGGAGCAAAGGCGAACTTGGTGGGCTGTCTTCATTCTTGAAAGGTTTTTCACCTGTCACTATAAGAAGATTCATCTAATGCCAGACAGGTTTATTCATATCGAGCCAAGTGGCTTGCCATTTGCGACTCCGGAGCCTGGCTTAGATGAGCTTTTACCTGTCAATGATGACGACTGGGATAACGGAGAAATAGTACCCAGCGAAGCACTCTACACAACAGCCTTCAGCTCTATCACCAACGTGGGCTTATTTGCACGGCTGTGTCAGGCAGCCCACATGCTCAGTATGGTCATACAGCACAAAAGGGCAAAGAAGCACACTCAAGACGTTCACGGCGCCTTGGAAGAGGCAAAAGGACTACATTCAGCCTTGTCTGCTCTACAATCCTCAATTGAAGAAACAAATCCCGACTGTGAGGCTTCATCGAGTCTCCGGTCGGCAGCGGAGGGTGCATTCGCTGTATGCGTATGCGCGCGATACCTTCTTTACAGCTTGTACGCCTGCAACGAGAACCAAAGCACAACACTAGAGCATGGTCCCCTGGAGACAGAGGTGCAGGGCTTAAGTCTCGCTGGCATTAAAGCTATTGCTTCCTCTGCGGTACCTAAGATGACAAGAATCACTCCCGAGTGCCCACTCTTGGCGCATTGCCTATACCTTACTGCGACTGAGTGTGCGTGGTTCTTGCAAGAAGACAATAATCCGGAGATGCGCAATGCGTTTACGCAGGTTGTCCAGGGACTGGATTGTATAGGGAAGCAATGGGCTGTCGGACGTGAGTTTGCACTGAAATGGTTATATTTTGACTCTTTCTGGGCTAATACTTTCTCTCCGTTTAGTTGAGTACCTTGCTTTGCTCGATCGCAATGGGGCGTTGAAACTCCTGGACTCCAGTGATTATGACTATTAATGCAAGCAAGGCAAGGCTTACCCGCAACTTGGCACCATGATTAGCTGCCTTAGAGTTGACGGTTTCTGGCTGCTATAGATATAAACAGTAATGCTAAGTCCATTAAAATCATACAACGGAACCATTTTGCGAACACCTGTTGGACGGTGCAGTACCAGACCAGACTAACGTCTACTTGGTATATTATCTGCAGCGAAAGCATAGGGGTACGTGTATATATGAAATAAACTTGTTCCAACTCTAAGATAATTATCTGTAAATTCTATACTGTAATAGATGACATGCCGTTCCGGCCTTCTAGACTATCATTTCGGCGTCCTAGAACTACTTTTAGGCATCTAACTATACAGAAAGGCCTTTCTTAGGCGTAATTGATTTTGCGAATACAAACAAATTCCCTCAAGTGGATCTTATCTGATTTTGCGTGCTGATCTAGAGTACCTCTAAACAGAACCTTAGTTTCTAACATCGGTAGACTTTGCAATGGCTGCCACCCTCTCATAGTCGGAAAGAATATCCTTCAGCTTCTCCCCAAAGATAGCATAGCAGTCCGATCCTAGTTGAAGTCGTAGTGGCTTCTCAATGTTGTGCTGTGCCCATACCTCCTGGAACGCTTCTGACCCTTCCACTGCCTCCAGAATTCGCTGGCCGAAAAGTTCTGGGTCTCCGTTCACCATATTTGGGTCGTTTCCGGCGCCATCGACAATATCGATCCACGCGGAGATTCTCTTTTGATAATCTTCAGTAACGCCACCGTCCGCCTTAGAACTGTTGCTAGCGAAGCTGGTGCGAAACCCTCCAGGTTCCACAATCAGGGTTCGCACGCCAAAAGGCGCAAGAAGACTGGCATATGACTCTGAGAGAGATTCGGTAGTAGCCTTGACAGCACTGTACATCATATGCTCGCATTTGGGCACAAACCCCCAAATAGATGAAATCGTGATCAGGGTGCCCTGGCGTTGGCGTCGCAGAGCCGGAAGCATTGCTTTCCACACGCGAATGGTGCCGAACATGTTTGTCTGGAGATAGCTGGATATTTGTTCTTCGCTCATATCTTCGACTGCTCCCAACAAGGTGTTTCCGGCATTATTGACAATGACCCAGTGAAGTGGCGTTTCGTTGACAAGCTTCTCCTCGTCCACTACTATCTTTGCTAAGGTGTCTTGTGCAGTGGGGTGAGCGACATCTAGCTGGAGCCACTGACCTCCTAGTTTAGAAAACTGGGGATGATCAGACGCGGCTTTAGAAATGTTTCTCCCGGTGCCGATAACGCGGTGGCCGGCACGTAAAGCAGACAGTGCCATCTCCAGGCCGAGTCCTGATGACGCGCCGGTGATAAGCCACACCTTTTTTGCCGTGCTGACTGAAGACATAGTAGGCAATTCCGTTCAGATAAGAAAAGAGAAGGGAAGTGGTGAGCAAGAGATTTGTTTGAAAGAACTACACGCATTCCAACCGTCTTTAATACTTTCGGCAAAGCTTACTATGAAAGGCTCATCGCTATTTACCATGGATATGATTTCCTATACTCATGGCCCCACCCCGCTGCTGCTTCCGCTCCCGCTCCCGCTCCCGCTCCCGCTCTGACGCACATCCGAACTGGCTACAACTCTTGTGGTTAAATACATAACCATAAGGAAACGCATGATTCAAGACATCGTCCTTCGGCTCCGCCAAAATAGTTTTACTGGCTCCTCAGCATGGGCCTTCCCGTCGTCAATCTCGTCATACGGCAAAGTATAAGTCTTTAGGTAGCAGTCCGACCGCGCCTCTTCCTCAGCATATTCGTAATCATCTGGGCTGCTTCTCTTGCGTTGCAGCGAGCGATCCGGCTACAGACTCTGCATAGTCAGGGAACTTAATACCCAGTCGTCTTCTTTGATGCCCCAAGCTTAGCTATGTTGTTGATACCATCGTCGCAACCTGGCATCTCGTGCCAGACGCCTGGCCTTATGCTCCCTTGCCACGCATGGAGGGAGATCTCGGTGTACAGCACTTAATTTGGTGTAAATGTTACGGTTCAAGCGCCACATGATGGGAAAGGGAAGGACTTGATCGTTAGAATGAGACGGTAAGGCCGGGTCGGTATTAAGCGGTAGCCTTGGATTCGGCTTATGTGAATGCTCCTCTCCCTCGACCCCTATAAGACCACCAACTTGTTCGATTCTTCCAATAGCTGCGAACAGTTGGTATGGTATACCTACAGTGCCCCCGTAGCTGTTACACATAGACCATACCATACGATAGTATTCAAGCAAGTCGGCAAAGCTGTAATCTTCACTTTCAGGGCTCAGCTTCGCATCCTGGACTGGGTCGGAAACTTGCTCCAACTGTTTGGTATCGTTAATAATGCCACCCAGCTTGATGACGTGCAGTGTCAGCTCGGTCCTTGCACCTCTGCCGCGGCCATCACAGATTACTTTTGCATATCTGCCCTTCATGCCTGCATACGTTTTGCCTCCTCTTCTGTCTTCTGCATACCAAAGTAGAAATGTCAGGACGGAGCCACAGTACGCTCATCACGTGCCTTGAAAACGGCACGCGTATTATCAGGCAATTCATTTATTTTGAGGTATGTGGGCGTAAGACTCACCAGGCGCATAGTTTATCCTCGCACAGGCAAATACGCACTCATTGCCCTTGATAAGGAAGTCATTTCTAATGTCAAAATTAATTTAAACCCAATTTCTGCCTTAGGGAGCATGTTTTCGTAAATAGAACTTTAAATGTGGATTAGAGCTGCTTACAGACGCAATGAATGTGTAACTAAGCTTGGATGGGAGTTTCTGTGCTGTTGTGACCGAAATTAAGAAGTGGGCGATTCGAAGCCATAGCTTGATGGGAAGTCTCGAGGCGGCTGAGAGCTTTGGTTGCCTGATGTCTGGGGCAGGAGTCATGTCCTGGGTTTGCGAAGATGAGTCGGCAAGGGTATATAGATCGTTAGGCAGGGTCGTACAGGCGGCAGCATGGTCTTCTGGAAGAATCTCAACTGCTGTACAGCTGCGTACAGAAGTAATGGAAGCATCAGAATCAGAATCACTAGAAGACATTACAGCATTAATCAAAATCGTATAATTAAAATGGTAGTAATAGTGGTGATAGTAGGCAAAGGGACAAGTGAGTACCGTCAAAGTACACCTTTGAAAGTACGGTGAGCAACGTATCAGTGTTACCCCTTAAGAAAAGAGTGACAGCAGCTTGCACACAAGCACAGACATGTATACACACACGCGGTGTGACAGAGGCACAGGCTGATGACGTGACAGGTTACCCCTGTCTCCCTACACGCCTCACCCGGTAGTGTAACTCGCCGCCTCCGCAATGTGGCATTTGTTCTCATCACGCTCTCCGGCCCTGTAGTCTCTCTCTCTCTCTATTGCTGCTTTTCCTGCCTCTGCTTCCAGTTTTCACAGGAGTGTTACTGCGATTGTCTCCCTGCGTCAACCAGACAGTTCCAAATCATTTCACAGACCGTAATTACTTTCGCCGTCTCGCCTTTGTCTTCAGATGCGCGTACCTGATGTCAAGAAACAACTAGGCCTCGGCTTGGCTTCCAGACAGCCCCTATAAGAAATTAAAAACCGGGCGCCCAATGCTATAGTGTTCATTCCCTCGTTTGGACACACGAGTACGCGTATTATTGTCTAGGTACCTACCTGTGCGATCTTAAGAGGGACTTGGGATACTTGGGTTAATACCTTACTGTAGATAGTATGCCTTCACAATGACCCTTACGATCCTAACCCCGCATCATCACGAGCCAAGCCGCGCGATCCGGACGCTCCAATCCGCCCCAAAGCCCCCATTTCGGCATCCCCTTCAATATGGGCCCTCATGTCCCTCTCATTCGCCGACCACATTTAAGGCTTTAGCCGCCTACAGGGTTGGAGATCAGACATCACCTGCTACACTTCACCCCCAATCTTACAACTCTCCGCCAATCTTCCCTGCAGTGCTTTCATTTAGGCCAGGCTGTTGCTCCTACAAATACACTCTGTCCGCTCTCCCGATCAATGGTGCATTAACTAAGGCCTAAATCTCAATTACCATTCAATTGTTCATGGAGAACACCACGAGGGAAACACTCGCTTAAGCTGAAGTTCATCCCATGATTTTCGTCCTTAACTTGGACCACCCCTCCACACTCTCAGCGGGAACCCCGAAGGGGTACCGCCACGGCCACTTAGGCACGGCCTGACCGGACGGTAGTGTTGGATGCAACGCTATCTATAACGACTACACTAAAACGCACTTACCTCTACTGACCTACCTCCCTCTACAATCCTTCTCTCCTACACTTACTTAATATATCTTTCCTTTATCTCCTCTTCTTCTTTACTGTACTCTAGGTATAGTTACAAATATCAGCAGCAGTAAAGCTACTTCTAAATAATATGGACATATAATTAGCACTGTATAACTGAATATATAGGTACCGCTAGCAGCTCTACGTAACACAGAGCAGCTAAGGGAAGCCGTATATCCCCTCACTGCAGCAGGACCTTTAGAGCCCTATAGCAGTAAGGAGTAACTTAAGTTTAAGTCCTAGGTAGCGATAGTAACGAAAATGCAGAGATAGACATCTTAGCAGGTGATATATATATGTATTTAGGAACCTAGCTGCACCAGGCGCCCTTTGCCCTAATAGGGGACAGTACCGGCGGAAAAAATATAATAACAATAACAACAACAAATCTCACCGGGAACGAGCTTCCTAGCATGGCGGATCCATAGAGAAAGTCGAAGATTCCTTGTCCCCGTTAAATTTAGTTAGGTCATGTCGAGTTTGCCGGACAGCCGTTGGGCACTGCACGCCCATAAATGGCTCAAGTCTCTTTTGTTATTATTAGTAACATCCTCTGCTCATCTCTGCCGCTACTGCCGACCACTCGTTTGTTCTATGCAAGGCTCAGCGTGATCCTTATATCTTCCAGACTCTCCATCGCCATCGTATACTTTTGTGTTCCCAATGCTGCAGTAACTACCCTAGCCCCGACTTTTTTTTTTTTCACTTCTCGTTATTTAAAACAGATCCTTCAAAGAGTAACCTTGGCACCCACCATGTTGCTCCTATCCCTGCTGGCAATAGCTGCCACCGTCGCCCCGGTGTGGACGGCCGGTCCCGTGAAGCCGATAGCGGCCGGTATGAACGCTCCGGACCCCCGCGCTCTGCCCAACTCCCCCTCGGGAGGCTACGCCCCAGCTATTGTTAACTGCCCGGCGGTCAGTCCTACTATTCGCTCGGCCTCAAATCTGTCGCCTAACGAGACGGCATGGTTCACAAGCCGGCGGAGTGCCACAGTCCAACCGATACGCGACTTTCTTATCCGCGCTAGTATCCCTAACTTTGATGCTGGCGCCTATATCGATAAATCCTCACTATCCCAGCTGCCTAATATTGGCATTGCTGTATCTGGGGGCGGGTATCGCGCTCTTATGAACGGTGCCGGCTTCCTAGCGGCTGCTGACAGCCGCACGCCTGGCTCTACGTCTGCTGGCGGTATCGGCGGCCTACTCCAGTCGGCCACCTACCTATCTGCGCTCTCTGGCGGCGGCTGGCTTGTGGGCTCCATCTTTATGAACAACTTTTCCTCTGTGGTCGACCTGCAGCAGAGCTCTACTGTCTGGCAATTCGATAACTCTATCTTTACTGGACCTAAGCCCGGCCTTATTGATACAACCAAGTACTGGAAGGATATCGTCAGCCAGGTGGAGAGTAAGGACACGGCAGGTTTTGCAGTGTCTATTACAGACTACTGGGGCCGTGCCCTCTCGAACCAGCTTATTGATGACGTCAATGGCGGCCCAGCATATACCTTTTCTTCTATTGCTGAATCGGTCGACTTCCAGGCCGGCGCCCTGCCGTTCCCTATACTGGTTGCTAATGGTCGCGCCGCTGGCGAGCGTGGTAATATCTTACCTAACGCTACTGTCTATGAGATTAACCCTTTTGAGCTTGGTACCTGGGATAACACAACCTTTGGCTTTGCGCCCCTCCCCTACCTTGGCTCTAACTTTAATGCTGGTAGTATTACTGCTGGCGGCTCTTGCGTTCGCGGCTTCGACCAGGCCGGCTTTGTTATGGGCACGTCATCCACCCTCTTCAATCAGTTCCTTCTCCGCAACCTCTCTGCATCTGAGTCTGAGCGTATCCCCGATTTCGTCCAGAGCGCCCTCAGGGAGATCCTTAAGGATATCGACATAGATAATAACGACGTCGCGCAGTATGCGCCTAACCCCTTCTTTGGCTGGAACCCAAGCACCAACCCTACCGCCAACTCAACTCAGTTAACCCTTGTCGATGGCGGCGAGGACCATCAGAATATCCCCCTCCAACCGCTAATCCAGCCGAACCGTGCCGTCGACGTTATCTTTGCTATCGATTCCACGTCCGATACTACCTTTCACTGGCCTAACGGTAGCGCCCTCCGCGCCACTTATAACAGCGCTGCTGAGAATCACTTCCCGCCGGTCCCTGACGTTAATACCTTTCTTAACCTCGGCCTCAACCGCCGCCCAACCTTCTTTGGCTGTAATGCCTCTAACTTTACCCTCAGCAGCGGCCAGCACCTGCCGCCCCTTATTGTCTACATCCCTAATGCGCCCTATACGGCGCAATCTAATGTATCTACCTTTGACCTGAAATACGACCTTAACCAGCGTAACGCCATTATCCAGAACGGTTATAACGTAGCCACTCAGGGTAACGGCACGCTTGATGCAGAGTGGCCCGTCTGCGTTGCCTGCGCTGTTCTTTCCCGTAGTATGCACCGCGCCGACCAGACCGTGCCTACAGCATGCGCCACCTGCTTCCAGCGGTACTGCTGGAATGGCACGCTTGACGCGCGTGACGTCCCTGAGTACGAGCCTAACTTTGCTATTGGGGCTAACAGCCTTGCTGTAAGGGCAGGCCTTGTTTAAATATGGGTTATTGAGCTTACGGCTTTTTAAACAAAAGGCTACATATCAGAAGAATAAAAAATACCTTTTATTCTAAAAGATTATATCATCTGTTAGGAAAGGTACTAAGATAAGATGATCGTTATAGTGGCCGGCAGAATACTGTGCAGGCAGGTCTCTACTTAGGTCTAGAACCAAGGTACCAATCTGCTGTGGTGCACCTTTCCGTCAGAGGCAATGTAAAATTAATGAAAATTTTATTCATTTAAAACTTACAAAAGAGTAATAGTCTCCTGGCGACTTCGCTAAACTGACGAAGTGGCCGCTCCTTGTCCTTTACCGTGATTCAACCGTTTCCATGGTATATAGGTGCTGGAGATGAAGGCGAAAGCTCCCGCCCCAGCGACGACGATGAAGGTTGTGGTTACACCGCTCATATACGCTACCAAAATACCCGGAATCTGGTCAGGCCGAAAGGCCTTGCGCAACTGCCCACTACCGACGGTAATTAGGGCCTCGGGGCTGACGTCCGGCGCACTTGTTCGTACTCTCTGGATAAGTATGTTGGCAAAGGCCGTCTGAGCCGCCGAGACGATGACGGCTGCCCCAATAGCCTGACTGAACATCATGATGGCCGTGATGGACGCCAGATCGGTTATGTCGACGCTCGACTGGCATATTATCATTGGCAGCTGGATACACATGCCAAAGCCCATACCCGCAAGGATTTGATACCCGATCCATTTGGCTGGTTCTGTTTTGATGCCAAGCGTGCAGAATAGCGCACCCGAAACAGTGGAAATAATGGCTCCAATGGGCATGAGCTGGACGGCGATTCGTGTCCAAGAAACGAAGCTTCCCGTAGCTATAGATGCGACAGAGACAGATATGATGAAAGGGAGGTTACGAACACCTTTAAAGTTCGAGTATGATCAGCATGTGCCCGCGTGTTGGAGAAAGATGCTACAAAACCTACCGGACTCTATAGGGCTTGTCCCATGGATGGCTTGGAAGTACTGTGGCAAGTTGTATATAGCAGTATAATAGCCGCCGGCGATGAAGATGAGGAAAATGAAGCAGAAGAACACAGTACGCTGCCGAAAGAGCCGCGGTACGATTGTCGCGCGTTCTCCCTGGAACGTCTCCCATCCAACAAACAAACCCGTCAGCACGACGCTGCTGATAAGGAGACCGATGACCGTGGGTGCAGTCCAGGGATCTGTCTGGCCTCCCTTTTGAAACGCCAGGATGAGAGACACGACCGCACCCATAATGATTACGGTTCCTAATGGATCCATTTGTATCGTCTTTTCTATGAAAGATGCTTCTTGTGGCCTTGCTGCCGCCGGTGTCTTGAAAAAGTAGAGGATAGCCGCGATCGAAACAGCTCCGATCGGTAAGTTTATGTAAAAGCACCTTGAAGAAATTAGTTCCGAATGCTGTTGAATTACGCTGTTCAAAACCTGGGGCTGGAATCAAATGAACATTAGGGAAATGTCAAGGGAAAAGAAAATCAAGCTCACCATCGCCACGAGGCTTTGTTGCTCAGTACACCCCCCAGAAGGGGGCCAAGCACGCTGGCTATACCGTAGGAAGTGCCGACCAATCCAGTCAACATGGGTCTCTTGCTTGGCTGGACAGCAAACCCTGGGTGAATTCGTTCTAGTTAGCGAGAAAGCACTGCAGCACTCGAGACATGAATTAGGACTGCTTTGTGCTTACCTATGAGTGTATAGCAGCCGGAGCCGATACCTGCACCACCAACGCCGGTTATGGCTCGACCGATGATGAGGATGGACGATGCCGGAGCTGCTCCGCAGAGCAGACTGCCAAGCTCAAAAATGCTAATGGAAACCAAAAAAGTGATCTTGATGGGGAAATACTTGTATGCCTTGCCCCATGTGGACTGGAACCCTGCTGTTGTCATGAAGAATGCCGAGCTGTACCATGACACGTCGGCGAGGCCATGGAAATCATCCGTGATTTTGGGTATGGCGGTCGCTACAATCGTCTAGAGTTTCCCACATTAGTCAGTCATTCGTCAGGGTTTCGTAATTGAGGAGCCGTCAATACCATATCGAGGGACACGAGGAAGAAACTCATAATCACCGCTGAAACTATCATGGCCAGCGCGAAGCCCGTGGGGAAGTCGTCCATGTCGCTAGCCGCAGCGGCCGCCAAATCAGTTTCTACCTTTTTCTCCTCTTCATGTTGACTCCCCTTCAACGTTGTCACCGGCGAGTTCGACCTAATATATCCTCTTTCCAAGGATTTCCTATCGTACTCATCCGCTGCTCTGGATATATCGAATTCGCTCGGGAGGTTCAGCAGATAACATGGCACCACCACGTCATCCAATGTATGGCGTCTGTTATCTGGAATGTTTACCGGTTTTTCGCAACTAGCCGTTGTGGTATCGCTGTCTGCACGATACATTGTGTCGCTCACCTGTTGACGCGTGATTTATTACTCGAGTATAAAGGCTCTCTGAGGCTGATATGCAATTTTATTTGACTGCTAGGCAGCAAACAATAAGCTCCACGCAGACTAAGTTATAAATCAAACCATCAGATAAATATGTACTCTTTCTTGTGTTAAGTTCCAGATCCCCAATCCAGTATATCAAACGCGTCAGTTTCATCCCAACTTCAATGGTGTCATAGTTTCCGGACTCGTGGAGAAACCCAGTCAGCTGCACCATCCGCTAATTCATCATTACTGTCGGAGAATAAGAAACATCGAACGCGGATGGATCCGACTGGGATGGTTTCGCGAGGACAAGGCGACATAATCACCCAGCACCGCAACTTGAATGTTTGCTGTTTTCGGTAGTCGATTATCTCGCAACTGCACTAGTATTAATCAACCAACTTCAATTCTGGGTATGTTGGCAATTCCCAGCCTCCCTTATCTTCTGAAAAAAGCCTGTTCATCATCCTGTCCACCCGGAGTGCGGACAGGGTTCCGAGGATACGGTTCATTACCCCTACGCCAAACTGCGTCTGCTTGTACATCAGTCCTGGACCGCCGGGTGGAAGCTTCTGGGCCGCTGCAATGAAAGGCCGCAATACTTGCCCATAAGACTTGAGAGCGGCGTGGAGGCCGCTGCCATGCCCATGCCTGGCAATCTCGCCAGCCAGAACGTAAGCACCGACTAGGCCACACGCAGTGCCCATGCCAGTTATTGGAGAGGGGCAATAGCCCGCGTCCCCTAACAGCACAACTCTCCCCCTGGACCAGTTTTTCATCGTGACCTGCCCGATCCTGTGGGCGTAAAAGTCCTCCGCATTGAACATTTCTCGGACTAGACGCTCTTCTTGCCATCCAGCACCCTTGAAAGTTTGCGCCCATAGCTCCTTCTGCTCGCTCACGCTCCGCCTCGTAGAGCCCTTCCACTCGGCTGAGTCGGAAAACACGGAGAGATAACCCTGGGCCGTTGGTCTTTGCCCACCCCTGGTGGCCATAAACCGTCTTTTCGTTGTCAAACATGCCTGCGCCGTTCCATTATCCGTTTGCTCCCGAGGAATGGCGAAGTAGGCTTGGTTTACCCCTAGGGACTTGAAAGCGGCGTTACTCTCCTCATGACCAAATGCAAGACGCCTGGTCATGGAAGATTGCCCGTCCGCGCCGACAACCAGATCAAACCTCTCTGTCGTGCCGTCTGAGAAGGTAACTTCAACACCGTCCTCAAACTGCCTGATACCGACCACATAAGTTCCAAAAACGTATCGCAGACCGCCGTTGCCGCGGTTCCGTGCCTCACGCCCTCGCTCAAGGCTGGCGCAATAGAGTAGGTCGACAAGATCTCCTCTCATGATTTCGTATTCGCTTGAAAAGGCCTGGCGGCCTTTGCCGGAGTCGTTTTTGCCAAACATGGCCCACTGACGGCCTGATCGCGCGTCTATGAACGCAATACCGTCTTCAGCCACCGCCCTGGCCCTGGCTGCCTCCAGCAACCCCATCTTTTGCATCACGGGTATGCCTTGTCCGCGTATATCGATCTGCTGTCCGCCTTTTCTCAAAGCCTGCGAGCGCTCGGCGACTGTGATGCTGGCCGATAGATTGGCGCCTAGAAGAAGCGCCGAGAAGGCAGGGCCCGCTACCCCCGCACCGGAGACGAGGATCTTGAGAGACATTTAGTTTTCTGGTTGCTGAATACCGGTGTTACGATGTTTGGAGGTCATGGACAGACAGCAAGGCATCAGAATCCCCGCTGCAAGATTTCCCGTGACGGTTTATATAACCGGACTTAGTAAGGAGCTTGATAATTGATTCCATCTTATATCCGCACCCAAATGGTCACACGCTTGAGCAGTGCTTTTGAACAAACACGTGCGAATTGAGTTCTGAGACAAAGCGTCCCATGCTTAGCAACAACAAACGCCAACGAAACTTGAAACAACATGGACGTTTTGTAGGAACATTCTACGAACCATTATAGTTTGAAATTTGCCCGTGCCAATAGGTATGCGTTGAGTAAACATCTCCGTCGCCATCGGAAGCCAGGTTGGGAACACGGTTTCAGGTGCGGTGGCTCGTGAGGTGCCCATTCGTGGTTGAAGGACACACAGGTAAATCTCGGGATTATCCCTTGCCTGCGACTCTGCAAAGAAACTTGAATAATCTTCGCTTGAATACACTAACTCCGGGATTTTGTTATCTATTTTCTTTCCGCGTCAACATGATCACGTTAAATACCAACACTGCGAATAACGCGACTGATGAAAGCGTCGCGATATTACTGGAAACACTCACAAAGACTCTCTCCAAAATCGTTGGAGCTCTGAGAGAGCCAAAAGTACAGACGGAGCTCGCTCGCAAGCTCCACAATGCAGACATTTTACCAGATAAGCACCTCGGGTCGCTTGCAGCCAACGCCGTGGATCTTTTGGAGGAGGCCAAGCAGGTTTTGCAGCCCGCTCAGCTCGTCCTGGCCGATCACTTTATGGGTCTGTGTTTGACGCCCCGATTAGAGGGCCTTCTTATAGTGCTGACTTCTATGGCCAAACCGAGGTCGACTCAGGATACTACCTGAGCAGCAAATCCCTTGTTGCCGCCGTCTCACTTAAGATTCCAGATATTCTATCCTCGTCAACCAGCATGACAGTGTCAGAATTGGCAGTGGCGGCTGGAGCGCGCGAAGACCGGCTGCGTCCTGTCATGAGGCTTCTCTTCAACAAGGGCATCTTTACTTATGACGCCGTCAACGACTCGTATGCCAACAATGGGTGCTCTGAACTCTTACGCACTAACCATTGGACGCAATGGCATACGTGGGTAGACCTTTACGCCACCGAGTTCTACGACATGGCGCGCGGCATCCCGGCTTCTCTGCTCGGCGATGCGACTCGTACCGCGGCGCAGATCAACTACGACACCGACGATGATATTTTCAAATACTTTGAGAAGCGCGGCTGGGTGCCACGTGTACACCGGGCCTTTGGCGCCAGTCAAATTGCCCAGGCTCCCGGGATTCTCAACGACTATCCCTGGCACGAAGTTGGCGACAAGGCCGTGCTTGACGTGGGCGGCGGCGGAGGCGCGTTAATAGCGTCGCTGATGCGTGAGCACCAGAATAGTGAGCAAGAATCTACCTTGTCAACCCACTTCCTATACACGGGAAGTGAAGATATGGGGAAAGAAAGTCGCGCTGAAACAAACAACCTTAACTTGCAGTACGGGGCGGCATACTAGATCTACCGGCAGTCATTGAGCATACGAAACCTTTCTTCCATTCAGCGGGCGGGCGGTTTGCCGACGTCGGCGGACGCATCTTGCCCGAGAACCTCACACCAGGCGACTTCTTGGTCGGCCCCATACCTCGATATGAGGTGTATGTCATGAAATGGTGTCTGCACAATTGGTTGGACCCAGAAGCTATCACGATCCTGCGAAATATTCGCGGGTCTATAATTCTCGGAGATCAGTCGCGATTGGTGGTTCTTGACGCAGTACTCAGGGACGGCGATATGGGGAGGCTAACGCAGTATGGAGATGTTCAGATGTTGATGACGGCTAAGGGCCGAGAGCGGACCGAAGAAGACTGGGAGCGGTTGGCCAAGGCCTCGGGCTGGACGATCCGAAAGTATTACACTCTCAGAAATTCCTGGGTCAGCGCGATCGAGATGAGGCCTTGAGAACATACATACGCCTCAGTTCCCCTAACGAGCATCGATAGAATCAATTGTGTTTATACTCCTGTTCATAGTCTTAACATTGGGTCTATTTTACGACTGATGCCTTGTGAATACCGGATCTCTATCTGAATCACTGGGACTTTTACAAAGATCTCGGCTGGGGTCCTAGCTAAGGGCTAGGATGACCCGACGGCACCTAATCCGTGTTTCATAGACTGCAAGCATTTTAGCAACCTGTCCATTGAAATTTGGGACGCATCATCCGATTGTGCTGGTTACTTGATACCGGCACGACGTTCCGCTTAACGTTGGGGTCTTCCGGAAACGACGTGAATACGCTGCTGGTGGTTTTCGGAAAGTATGCTCCTTTCGGGCATCCAATCATGGCATCGCGTACGTTGCATTGGGGAAATCCTACAAATGTTCGGTCCGTTTATCGACCACACTCTTTCTTTTGTTTCTTTTTCATAAGATTTTCGTCATGCTTAGAAGCAGCCGGCTGGAAAGTTGGCTTCTATACTACCAGCATAAGTATGTCGATCACGATTACAATCATCTGCCTGCTCCTGGTGTATTGTGCAATTTTACTTGTTCTACTCCTCGCCACCGGCCTAGTTGACCTATTCTGCCCAGGGCTTCTACCCGAATTCTTCAAGAAACTATTATCAAAGGTTTTGAATGTACGGAGTCTTGTTAGAGAGTGTGGTGATAAACTTTTGGCTGACATGGTGGTGACTGGTGGACAGGCATATCTCGAATGGAAGTATCCCGTCCTAGACGCCACCAGAAAGCGGGATCGGATTCCCTCATGCCCATACGTATGGCCCAACGGACAAGGAGACAGCTCTAAGTTTCTTGGCGGAGTCGAAAACTCCATTGCCTGGGGAAGTCAGTATGGGGAAACATATCGTATTTGGTCCGGCATGAAACCTGAAATGTGTGTCTTGTTGACCCCGATTTGAAAACGATTGCTGATAATATTCCATTCTCTAAGCGTCTTGACGCAACCGCAACAACTTTGCGCCGTTTTTAAAGATTCCGACAAGCACTTCAAGGCGCCAGCTAACAACTCGGGCTTCTACATGAGTCGGCTTCTAGGCCAATGCGTTGGGCTCATTAGCGGATCCGAATGGCGAGCTGTGCGTGCCGTTGCTGAGATTCCGTTTGGGCATGGGGCTGTTGCTCTACAATTTGACAATTTCCAGCGCCATGTCTCCGGGCACTTTGCAGCCCTGCATGATTTCAAGGGCATTGGAGATAGCCACCTGAATAAGGGTCTCCTACATCCAGTAGATGACCTTGCCATGTTACCGTTCCGGATCGTTGCTGACATGGTAGGTCTCTCACTCAATTGGATCCGCCTTGTGCTTTTCAGCTCGCACTTCCTTGCTGGTGTCATATCAAATATAGTCTCATTTGGGTCGGCTATAAGGACACATTGTTGAAGCATTCGGGTCCAATTTGATCTAGAGAAGGTATTGACACTTCAACGCGTCCTAGTTCTACGGTCAACTGTCACCCGAGTTGCGCATGCTGCTCGAAGGCATGGTACCGCTGCGCATCAAGATATTTAACTCGCACGTCATCGGTGGAGGTTTGCATCGGTTCGCCTGGTCTCGTTGTCTTCCCACGGCTGCCAATGCCGAGTTAAAGAGGTTCAAGCGAGAGTGGAAGGCATTTAACCGGAGGGTCCTTGAGCGCGCACAGCAAGAGAAAGGCACGCCGCCGCCCATCGTCGACATGTACGGCGCAGTGGCCTCACGGAAAATCAGCGAGGAACAACTACTACAGACACTTGACGAGTCTCTGTTTGCCAATCTCGACGTAACCATAAGTGGGTTGTCGTGGATCACTGTTTTCCTGGCTGCGGACAAAGACGTCCAGCGACGCTTGAGGACCGAAATCGAGGCGCAGACCTCTCTCGGGGCCGACACGTTTCGCCGCTATCTCCTCAATGGCAGTTCCACCTACTTGGCTTGTTGTGTCCTTGAGTCTAGCCGTCTCCGCCCGCTTGCAGCCTTCAGCGTCCCACAAGCCGCCCCGACTCCGCGGCGTATCGATGTCACATCCGGTCCTGGATTCGTGGTGCCTGCAGGCACAAGCTTTGTAGTAGATACGTATGCGCTCAACGTGCGTAACAAGGCTTGGGCACCCGATAACGAGGGTTTCCGGCCGGGGCGGTTTATGGATAGCGAGGCCAAGAATACCGTCGATCGGCGTTACCTTTTGTGGAGGTTTGGGTTTGGCCCGAGGCAGTGTATGGGGAGACATGCTGCCGATCTTATCATCAGGATGACCGTGGCCTATCTTCTGCGTAACTATGACCTTGATCTTCTGTCGGCCGATGACCATCCCGGTGAAGTTCATTGGGCGGGAAGTAAATCTTCCTGGATTACCCATCCCGACTTTAAGTTAAAGTGTACAAGACTATGTTCAAAGAGTAGCTAAGTAAAGAAGAATAACGTCTGTTTCTATTCTGTATTTAATCTGCGGAATCTACATCTTGTTAGAGTCTACCCCCTGTTTCCTTCCCGTTTGCCCACCCGGCACACTCAGCAAACCTACCCGGCCGCCTCTTACCAGATTATATTAAAAAGGTTAACATTTATAACCGATATATTTAGCTTATCCTTTATATTATTGATACTGTAGCACGACTTACACACGTATACTATACCCTTTCTCTTTACTGTAGCTATATAATACAGTCTATATATCAAATTTCAAACTTTTATTACTCTCCTTACTATACTTCTTTCTTATATCTACCCCTCATTAGTAACTATAAGAGTGACTAGTAATAAGGTAGTATTAAAAGTATTATAAGCTAATTATAAAGGAAAACTATAAAAGCCTTTCCTTAAGAATGTTTAAGTCTATTTTATATAGTTATAAGTCTTATTATTATAGTTAAGCGTTATCTTATATATCTCTCAAGTGCTTATAAATAAGTAGCCTACACGCTTATACATCAGTTTTTAATCGCTTATAATAAGAGCTTATTAGTGCTTGGTGTTTCTTACTCTTATACTACTTAAACTATAACTCCTTTATTCTATAGGGAGTTATGTTCTATAAAACGTTACGTTATCTATACCTTTAGGCCCTGGTAGGGCTGTTATTACTTATAGTTTGTCAGGTACTGATATCTTAGTAATTGCAGATTTTTAATATTCTGTAGCGTATAATTAGAGGATAACTATATAAGGGGGATAATACAGCTTAAGGCCTAATAGACCTACCTACTTAGGTACATCATTTTTGCCCATAGACTACAACGAACTGTATCCTGCCGCCCAACGTCTCTATTTCCTTTTGCAAAAGGAACGGGAGACTAACTAAGTCATCCTCCCCTACCCTTTCTGGAGTTGATACTGAGATTACAGGCTCCTGTCAGCCTTTTACTGCAACAACAAGACGGTCACATCATGGCACATACCCTTGGCCTGAGCCAAAACAGGCCCAACAACATCATAGAGGCTCCGAGTGCTTTTCGCTTCCAGTTCCCGGCCACCCGTATTGCGAGCGCCGTATAAGACGTCCACCCGTCGTACTTGGACACGACGGAGCCCAGCATTGCGAAGGGCACCCGCCAAGTGTACTGAAAGATTGGAACCAAGCCCCCCGGCTGCTGAGTTTTGCTGATGATACTGGAGCAGACGACGTAGCGCTGGGCCGTTCTCTCGCACGCAGTCGTTGTCCAGTTCGACGAGCTGCAGCCAGCCCTGTGGACGCAGCAAGCCCGCGAGCTCTTGGACGACGGAACCTATGCTGTTTACGGGCGGCTTTACAACAGCCATTACGAGGCGCTGATGGACTACGTGAAAGGTGCCTCGCCACTCTACAGGGAACGGCTCGAGGACGGACTGCTGGCGAAAGCATACATCCGCTGGCGGCGACGGGGGGAAAAAGAACGGGTTGATATCCGTACCGAAGTAGCGGTGCCCGCCGCCGTCACCGTGGCTATTACATGAGTGGCGAAGATCCAGCAGCCAACGGCCGTCCGCGGCGCCCGAGTCTAAGAAGCGCAGGTGTGGCTGGGTCAGGTCGATGGGGGCCATAAGCCCTTGGCCTCCCATGGCGTCCAACAGCACGTCATGCTGGTCCGCGAGCCTTTGAACTTCCAACTTGTGGTTGTCGTGGTTCCTTGTGTAGTCAACGTAACCTTCCATTCAGTCTTTTGGTGTTGATCCGTGTTGCTAACTTTGTAAAACAAGAACTCTTACGAAATCTCATGAGCTGGTGTCTCTTCGTATTTGGCTGCCTCGAAAATACACATAAATACTTCATCGAACCTTTTACTTTTGTTTGATCATATTAAAAATGTTCGGGCACGAGAGACTTCGAGTTCAACACATACCAGAACTGGGAATGATCACGGATTATGAAACGCTGTTACAGTCGTTGCAAGAAAAAACAACTGATTTTTCATGGTGAACCCACCGTGCTGCCGGCATCCCTGCCATAAAAAGCTGGGCTGGTTCGTACCGGGGTTTTTTGGCGAACGAAAAGAAGATTCGTCCGGAGCTCCGATTGACCTCGTCACCCATCCGGATTTCCGAACGATGCGACCGGTGTACATAGCTGGCCCCCTGAACTGACGTTACCACGTGGAGGCCTTTGAAACCTTGCCTTGGGCCCCAGTCTGCCGGATAACTTTGTAGTTGATGTGTCTTGGGACGTGTCTTGGGATGTGTCTTGGGATAAAAAGATTTTCATTTCATGAGTGCATTAGTAATTATCGCACTTTGGCTTATTTCTGGCCTCATTCAAACCACGCTCGGACGATCGTCATATCTTACCCAATCTGGCTGGAAAACCACTCAAAAAATGCCAAATGAGGCTGAGCCCGGAACCCGATCTTGGACTTGCTTGCGGGCTAATAAAGTGGTAAGGTTGCCGACAAACCGGCGGGGTCACAATTCACTGTGGCCAGGTGTAAAACAACTTGACTCAAAGCGATCTACCACGTCAAAATGGTTAGTACGATGTTTTATATGCGTTTTATTCTCTGAATGTGCTCCAGGAAATTATCCTCGTTTGAATGATGCGTGTGAATGCACATGAGACTTTTGACGGATTTCTTTCTTTGAAAGCTTAGGCGTAATTTATATTCATCGTTAGACTTTGGTATTTATACTTGGTCAGCCGAGTTTCTGATATTATCCAGAATAGCAAATGTGGTCTCCAAACGCAAAGCACCTCTATTCATTAGTCCGACAGGCCGGTTATGGCCGCTTCGCTAGCTCTACAAGTCCTAGCCGGGGCACTTCGTGTCAATCCCGAGACTATCGACAAGAGCGCTAACTTCACCAGCCATGGCGGGGACTCGATGTCGGCTCTTCGATTCGCGATGGAGTGCAGAAGTCGCGGCGTATCCGTCCCTGTAGACACAGTGCTCTTGAGTCCTTCCATCGCCCACATACTGCAGCAATGTCGCCAAATACCCACCACCCCCGGCACACCACCTTCCACAGATGATGGACAGTACTGCCACGGCAACGATGCCGTTGACTATATTTCGGGTCGCCCAAGGAAAAGGCATCGGACAAAAAGCTTCGAACGAATTATGGTTGGCGATATATCCCACGGACAACGCAGGACACATGGCAACCTGCTCGGGCCATCTTCCATAGTCTATGACGGACTTCGTCACGTTGCAACAGACACGGTGGATCTGTGTGGCGCGGACGAGACGGTACACGAGCTCTCGGAGACCCAGATCTCTCTCGTGCACGGCAGTATGGAATCACCCGGCACAAACATCATTTACTACTGCGAAATTCACCGTCCATACCATTTGAGCCGCCTCAAGAAGGCTTGGGAACAAGTCGCCAAGGCGGAACCCATATTTAACACCACATACCTCAGCCCCGAAGGCGCCGCGCCGATACGCCCCCGGATCCACTGGCGCGAGTTCTTCGTGAACAGGTGGTCCGCGTACCAGGGCGCGCTGTCTGCGGCCAGGAGCTCTGGTTTATCAAGATGGCCAGACGGCACTGGAGGGGTTGACCTTGACTTGCGCTTCACGGTGCTGCGGTACGAGGCTTCGTTCCCGGCCGAGAGCCAGACGGCCGTCATCTGGGCTGTTCACCATGCGTTGATCGATGGCTGGTCGGCTGGGATTCTGGTGCGAAAGGTTCATGCGGTCGCCTCTGGCCAAGTCGTAGAACCGGGACCGTCCTACGCAAGCCTGCTATCGCTCCGGCAGCAGCTGAGGCTCAGCCGCAAAGCTGAAGGAGACGAGTTCTGGGCCCAGCAGAAGGACAAGCTGGCCACGGCGCGAGACAAACTTCTTTTGGAAAGGGTCACAGTCGGTGCCGGAGCCCGCGCCGGTGGGAAAGACTCGCACATTGAAATCGCCCTGAGTGCCAAAGAGCATGCTCGTCTCCTGGCAGCGGCACAGTCATGCGCCGTCACGCCGGCTGCTTTCTTCTACTCGGCATGGGCCATCTGCCTTGGGCTCTACACCGACACGGACAACGTCGTTATCGGAACAGTCATGTCGGGTCGTAACCTGGGGCTCCCGGGCATCTTTGAAGCCATCGGGCCCATGTTCAATACGATCCCCTTACAAGTCGACCTTTGCTGGGAGGCCCGAGCAAGAGATCTGGTTAAGACTGTATTTGACCGCATGCAGCGTCTATCGAGATACTCTTGGACCACGCCTGATAACGGCTTCAGACCTCGATTGGGGAACGTCATGGCCATGACTTCCAGCCTCCAAGGTTGGGTAGAGGGGAGCGGTTGCATCGGCACGCCCTCCTTCTGGCACACAACCAACCTGCCTCTGACTGCCGTCTTCAAGGACGATGCGAGCAGCATGACACTCCAATACTCTGCGAATCGCTACACACGAAGCGCCATGGTAGGCCTGGCAGATGTCTTTAGGAACTCTTTGATGTCGCTCTGCCGGACCGAAGGCACCCTGGGCTCGGCAGATCTCGTACTTGAAAGCTGCGGCGAGATCCTCGCCCGCGTTGGTAACTGGAACTCTCCCGCAACCACCGCGTCGTCCGTAACGGAAGACCTCGTGACACTATTTGAGCGCGCCGTGGCGTGTCACCCGTCTGCAGCGGCAATTGTCCAGGGCGGCCATGAGATATCCTACGCCGAGCTTAAAGTGCTTACAGGTCAAGTCGCCCAGGCGCTTGCTGATATCATCGATCCTCAAGAGGTTGTCGCGGTCCACGCCGACGGTTCCGTGAACTGGATCGTGGCTATATACGGCGTTCTCCGCGCGGGCGGCGTCTATTGCCCGTTAGACAAGGCTCATCCCCAGCACTACCGCGACTCGCTCTTCGCGGCGTCGACGGCACGTGTCTTTTTGGCCACCAACGCCGAATCCGTCTCTTGGAGACCTGCGACGGCGGAAACCGTGCTGAGTGTCGGTCACGTATTAGAGAGCTGCGGCGCCGCTGCCCAATCCCTCTTAGAGGCTCCGGCTGGTTACCCTCCGAGGCGGATACCACGATGTCATGACAGAGCATACCTCTGCTTCACCTCCGGTTCGACCGGCAAGCCCAAAGGCGTCATGTGTACGCACCGGGGCCTCGTGGCCTTCCAAAGCGATTTCGAGGTTCGCCTGCGATCATCTGTCGGGACCAGGATTGCCCAAGTCATGTCTGTCGCCTTTGACGGGGCCATTCATGAGACGTTTTCCGCGCTCTCATACGGCGCTACTCTGGTGCTGCGAGAAGAGGGCGAAGAAGCGAGGTTTTCTCATCTCAAAACGGTCGACAGTGCCATTCTCACTCCCTCGCTGGCTTCGGTGTTAGACCCGGACGACTTCCCGAGCTTGAAGGCGGTCTATCTCGTGGGCGAGATAGTCCCACGCACCGTGTGCGACACATGGGCGGCTAAAAAGGTCGTATATAACATGTACGGCCCGACCGAGGCGACGTGCGGTGCCACCATCAAGAGACTCCGCCCGGGAGAGCCCATATCGATAGGGGGGCCGAACCCATCGACCAGGGTTTACATCCTTGACCACCGCGGACGTCTAGCCCCTCCCGAGAGATCCGGTGAAATCTACCTGGGAGGTGTCCAAGTCGCTCAGGGTTATATCGGACTGCCGGAACTATCTGCTGAACGTTTCCTCCCAGACCCCTATCGTGAAGAACAGGGAGATCTCATGTACAGAACCGGCGACCGCGGCTACTGGAACGAATCCGGAGATATCGTAATGCTGGGCCGTATGGACCGCCAGATCAAGCTCCAGGGGTTTCGCATCAATCTTGAAGATATAGAGGCCCGCATCCTCCACGCCTGCGGTGAAGGGCACGGAGCCAACGCCGTAGCCGTCACGGAGAGGGACAACAATCTGGTATGCATTATACAGAGCACCTCGGCGGATATCTCCGGAATGCGAGACGCTATATGCAACGCACTTCCCGCCTTTGCCGTTCCCCGATCTATCTCGATCGTCCGCGAGCTTCCCGTGACACCAAACATGAAGGTGGACTATCATGCTATCGCCGACGGCGCCAACACAACGACTGAAGTGAGTAGAATGGTCGGCGGAAACCAAGAACAAGCCTCGGGAACCAAGACTCAAGTCGCCATCGCAGCTGTCTGGCGGCAGGTTCTTGATCTTTCGACGGAGCGCATGATCGGTCCTGAAGACAACTTTACACACCTTGGTGGAGGCTCTCTGCATCAGCTTCAAGTGGCGGCTCGCCTGACGTCCATGTTTGGCACCAAGATCACACTGGGTACAATAGTCACTCGGCCAACCCTAGGAAGATTGGCAGCCACGATCGATGGAATGTTGGACGAGATGCCCGAGTTTTCTTCATCATCTTTTTCCTCTTCCGCTACTGCCGCGTCTCCCAAGCCATACAGTCAGCAAGATAACCGGCTCGGGCAATGCGAACCTACGCCGATGGAGAGGGAGTGGTGGCGCAAAAGCCAGCTAGACCATAACACCTCGTCTTTCAACGTAAGTTGGGTGGCCCAATACGATGGCAGTATCGTCAACGAACCGAGAATGATCGAGGCTTGGAACTCGGTACTGGAGCGCTACGCAATCTTCAGGGCTCGATATGTGGTGGATGGCGAACACGGTCTGCGGCGTAGTAATTCCGCCTCATCTCCTCCCCGAGTTGAGAGACGAGGCAGCGTCGACGTCTACAAGGAACTGAACCGGCCTTTCTGTCTCTCAAGCGAACCTCCTGTTCGCGTGACTGTGACGCCCGACACCATCGTCGCTGTATGGTCTCATATCATGTGTGACTACACCACTCTAGGTATCATCCTGGACGAGGTGGCCGCCGCTTATCAGAAGGGAACCCACTTTTGCGTCCGGCTGATCCAGCCTTGCTACCAGAGGGTGTTTCCCGAAGCGAACTGTCTTGATTTCTGGGCCCAATACCTGGACGGTGTTAGTCCCGCTCGTCACGCTTACCTCGGCAACGGCGCTGAGAGGGTGACATATGGTGGCAGGTCGATGATGGGCCAAGTATCCGTCCCCCTCTGGCACTGCATCCAAAGCCGCTTGAAAGACTCGCATCTCAGCCTGCAGCAGCTACTGGTTGCGGCAGTCGGGGTTGCAGTAAGCGCCGAAGACGACTTTGTCGACGTCGTCTTGGGCGTACCGTTCCTTGGCCGCCGTACCGAGCAAGACATGAAGGCCGTTGGTCTCTATCTTGAGCCGATGCCCGTGCGAGTACGCCAAAGCGAGGCCACTAATACACCCCTCGACTCTTACGTCGATGCGGTCCAGGGTTCGTCCCAGGCTGCACTGGCGCACGCGTGCCCGTGGGACCAGCTGGTGGCGCATCTGTCTGTGAAGTGCGGGGCCACATTGCTCCCGAATCACCCTCTGTTCGACTGTGTAGTCTCGTTCCACGACGCCCGCAGCCAAACCAGCAAACGAAATAGTCATCCAAGCCACGGCCCTTGGGACAAATCGAGATGGGGTGAAGGCCTGGAGCCGCGGCTTGCCTGGAGCGACGGTGCCAAGTTCAAGATCATGGTGGAGTGCGTGGCATACGACCACGACACACTCCTTATGCGCATCGAGTATGACACCACCTGCTACTCTGCCAGAAATGATGCTCAAGGTCAAGGACGGATCGAGACTGTACGGCAGCTCATCCTGACAGCCATGGACGCTATTGTCGCCCGTGGCGACCTTTCTTTCGACGACCTGCGCCACGAGCTCGGCGCATTGTGGCAGAGCGAGAAACATCGTGAGTTCAAGCCACGGCGGGACACCAATATACGACTACTCGACCGCCGCAAAGACTTCTTTTTAGAATCATTCTCTCGGCGGCCCAACACAGATACTGAGGATGGTTATGAGCAGCCGTAACACCACACCTTGAATAATGTTTATGTCTATATCCTACGCATGCTTGCTACAGCAAGCAAGGATTCCCAGTAATAGTTGTTAAATAGCGGCACTGTTAAATAGCCTGTGTACGTACACACAGGTACCAAAAATACAGAGTGACCTAAAGATTAATTGCCTGTAACTAACTTTCCTAACATCTATTGTTATCTGCTGTATAAGCCTTAAGTACTAGGCTTATACCTCTAAGTTAGTTTGAACTATTTAAATAGTTATTCTAGGTCTCTAATCTAATAACCTCATTCCTAATATATAAATTATAGAAGTATAACTAAGGTTAATACTTATTAATAGTATTATTAGCTTCCTAGTCTGTTAGTTACTTGGTAATAATTATAAAGTAAGCTTATATAGTGAGATTATTAAAGTATTATAGTTAGTAATGTAGGGTTTCTATAGGAAGTATAGCTAGGGTTAATACTTAGTAATAGTGATTATTTAGCTAGCTAGGTGCTGCTGTCTCGACTGGGGAGGACGTCGGCCTTGATGCCACCTCATCCTCGCCTGTCGTTGTCATAGTGCATGTTTTCCACGTCGCCCTTAATTATGGCCGGCCTGATGCTCTGTTAGAGCAGCTGGGTTATAGTCAGCGATATGTTTTGGGCCTCTTCGGCGGCCTGCCGAGCGTATATTGCGTAGGTTATTTTCTGGTCTCGAATGGGCTTCGGGGGCCATGGTTGCCTCCTAGATCTGTTGCCTCTTTGAGTTGGACGGGGCGATGCCGGTGTTGACGCTGAGAGGAGCTTGAAGTTCGAAGGAAGGAGGGAGGAGTGTTTTACTGCGCGGTTGTTGAATTGTAAGGAGGAGCTGCGGCATTTTAAGTCAGCTTTGGGTAGTCTGCCTATCCTCCATGGGTTCGATCTAAGGCTTATTATGACGACGAGGAATGAAGTATAACGACATGCTTCTGCTGTTGGGCCTCGTACCTGGCGGGTGGTACGCCGCCGCGGTGTCCCGCTACTGCTCTTACAAACACTCGTCGCTATACCTTTCCCACTTAGTACTGACGAGGTCCTACAGAACGCCGCTCAAGCTCTCAGGTAAGTAGGATTCTGCTATGCTCAAGAGGTTGCTGTTATTGAGGACGGGGTTGTTGGCTAAGCTTACCAGCTATTGTGAGTGGGCGTCTTTGAAAGACGGGTCGCGGGTAGGGACTTTAGGGTGTGTTTCCCTGTCGGACAGGGCGCCGAAGTAGACCTAATCCCTCGGGAGCTGGCTGCGAAATAGTGGTGTGTTTTTGTTGTCGGAGGGTATAATTGCGTTAACTATGTGGCGTTTGAAGGTTATGGGAAGAGGAGCTGGGAGAAGAGGAGGATGAGGACGAGAAGGATAGCGAGAGGGTAAGGTTGTAGTATCAGTACATCGGGAGTGTTTGTGTTGTTCTATGGGTCAGAGAGAGAGAGAGAAAGAGGTGACATGGCCGCTGTTTGATGTTTTGGGTCTCCGTCCATCCATCGACGTGTCCGTCCGCCCATCCCGTTCAGTTCACCATTCACTCGTCCGTCCACATAGGTCCTCCTATCTGCGTAGTGGGCCTTGGATGCGTATGTTGTCAGCTATATCTATGCCCCAACTGTTTATGGTTCATATGAGGACGCCGAGAAAGGGAAGATGGACACTGGAGGCAGCATGGTTAATAGAGCGACGGGGAGATGGAGAGAGTGAGGGGTGGGAGATGAATAAGATGGAGCGATGAATGGAAATACAAGATATAACTAGGAGGCGGCGCACCGGCTCTCGGGAGTTCTGCTTCCTTCTGCTCTCTCACGAACCCTTCCCTAAGAAAACCGCTCGTCTTCTTGATTCTTCTCCAGGCTCCGGATCCACGTCTTCGTCTGATGATGCGAGAGGCGGACGAGACCCAGCAAGCAAACATGGGCTGCTACCCACCCGACTTGGCATACTTTACCTGCCACGCGATGCGCACAAAACAATGTCTCCCCATTCTCTCGTCTCTCTTCTCTTTCATCCTAGACCACACACGCGGCATGACATAGAAGCACACGACCTCGGACCCCGGAATCTCGCTCGCTCGCCCAGGGTGCCACGTACCGCTGCGATAGCGTCTGTCCTTTCGGCTACAAGTCCTCCTCTCGCCCCTAAGCAGACTCTCATCGGGCCTCATCTGACCCTTGCGGGCGCGCGGTAACTGAGAAACGCCATCCACGCCGCCACCCGGTTATTCCAAGAACAGAAGACGGCGCTGGCCGGGCACGCCCGGAGGGCCGCCGAGGTAGGGGACCTGATGCCGCTCATATTGAAGCGGGTGCACGACCAGAATGTTAGTTTGTCGAGTCTCAAGCGGCAGATGGACAGGGACGACACACGAGGCGTAGACGTCGGCGTCGGCGTCGGCGCAGAGGCTGACGTCCCTCGGCCCAAGCCGCCGCCGCCGGTGGTCACGCCGACTCGCAACGCTATGGGAGGCTTCCCCGTGTCTCCCGGAAGCTCCGGTTCGTCGCCCCTCTCCTCCCGTTGCTCTTAATGGCGCGAGATCTTGTTTGAGCTAACCAGGTAAAAGATCGGTCCGTCTGTCCGTCCGTTGCTTCCCTGTAAGTGACGCCGCTCATGATCTTGTCCTCTTACAACTCGGGCACCTATAAACCCTGCCGCCGCCATCATGGACCAGCACCTCCTGGAACCGCAGTTTCCCAACAAGGGCAACCCGATCGTCATACGCTACTTCCTTGCTAAGCACGCCTATCAACCACAAATGGTGAAGACGGTCTGCCTACGCAAGCTGGCGCTGCTGGTTGACATCGACATTACAGGATTCGACATTGCCAAGTGAGTCGCCATTGGGGCCAAGATGCGGAGTTTGCTCAAATATCACTTCACAGAGCCCATGGACAAGTCCGACTTCAGGTTTTGCTTTGGCGCGAAGGGGGGGGAGGAAGGTGTACACGTGGCCGAGGGAGTTTCACGAGACGCTTTTAAAGAGCGTTTGCGAGCGCTGCAAGGGCGGGGGAGGCGGTGATGGTGATGTTGTACATATCCATTCTTGTTTGTTTCTGGACTACCTACCTGTCTAGCTAGGATACATAATTACCTGCTGCAAAGTACCCTTGGTATATGTCTCTTGGGGGGGCATCCGTCGGTAGTTTATAACCTGGAAATATGCAGACGCTGCCGTTTACCATCAGGCGGTTTAACATTCTTTGTCATGGCAGTTTGTTATTACAGTTATTGTAATCGTCATAATCGTCGTTGTCGGCGCCGGTTGGAAAACCATTCCATCGTGAAAAAGGCCGTCAAGTGCCAGTTGACGAACCTGCCTCAAATAAAACGTAGGCCGCTGAAGACGGCGTCGAGGCCCATGCCGGCCCAGGCCCTGGTTCACTCCTCCGACATGGGGCATCTGGACACAACATCGAGAGCCTCATGGGGATGGCGAGTAGCAGGGACTCTTGCGATGCAAGCCATACGTCTATCAGAGCTCACAAAGCCAGACGGCAGACCAGAAAGAAAGGGCATCTCGTCTCGGGCCGGTCGGAAGAGTGGAAATAGTTCGTCTATAAAGAGCTCGGCATCGAGGAGGGCGCAGAGAGCAGAGCAGCGGTAAGCTCGAGAATGCGGGCCAAGGAGGTTCGAGGAGCCCGTCCTGCAACAAATTGGCTTTGGAAATGACGGAGGAGAGGTGGAGGGCAGTCGCTCGGCGGAGGTGGCGGGCGGCGGCAACAGCTACATCGAGTTGTGGATTCGATGGTTGCAGTTATGGGGCCGGGAACGGACTCGGCGGGGGAGAGAGAAGTGAGCGAGGCGAAGCTGGGTGGGAATTGAACGAAGAGGAGGGGCTTCTGTCATGACGGTCGTGGATGCCGGAACCTAGAGACGACTCGGTGTCGCGAGAAGCAAGATCAACGGCGTCGGATCCTTCTTATCCTCCTCCTCCTCCTCCTTCATCTTCTTCTTTGTCTCCCTGTTCTCCTTCTTCCCCCGGAGGCTGCCCGGCTCCGTCGTTTACCCGCTATTTCTTATGAGTCCAGGGGTTCCTTAGGTCGCCAGGTGAGTCTTGGACTGGGGCGGCAACAGGAAATGAATTCGCCGAGGGTGCGGCCGCGGAACAAATAGGAGGATCGTGTCTGTGAATGGAGAGGGGCTATCAGCAGGTTCTGTTCTGGTTAGGGGGTTTGGTGAATCGTTAACACTGGAGGTAGCAAGTCGAGGCGCGAGAGAGTTGGCGAGGACATGTCTGATGGTGTAGTTCGGTGTGTCAACATCTAACAGACGTATTTGGAGGGGGATGTCGTTCGGCTGCAGGAAACGAAAGGGTAGCAAACGAAGAACGCCGCTCTCTGAACAAGTCTGCGGAATGAGACGCCCGCCTCGGGAGGAATACGACGGTTACAACAATAGTGATTCGTCTCATCTGGCAGCAGCAAGTGAGTATTGTATGTTAGCGCACGGGTTGGTGAAGACATGGTGGCTGACGTTGCTTCTCTTGAAGATTGTGTCGAAAATCGAAGATGATATGGTGACCGGCGCACCTATTCTTTTGGCAAGACAAGGAGCCTCTCCTCTGCCCGTGGATGAACGTTTACCTATTCTCAGGTAGCCAGCACAGCACCGTAGACATCTTAGGCATCTGCCAGATGGGAAGGTTGGTGTGTTCTTCGCATCCGTCTCGGTCCGTGAAGGGAGGGTGCCAAAGCTTAAGAGGCCAGACGCTGGCTGGCGCCTGCCTGGGAGGAATTCGGCTGTAGAGCAATGGCCTGCTGCTCTTGAACCCCACCCTAGGTCGTAGGCTGTCGATTATCGTTGTTGGGGTTGTTTTCCTTATTACTATCCGAGTTGAGATCTGAGTCGTTGGAGCTATCGTCAGAATGGGATGATCTACAGTTATTGCGGATCTTGGAGGACGATGATCCGCACTTGCGTTCCCTGCTCTTCTCCGAGGAGCGTAGGCAGTTTCGCTATCGACAGACTTGTTTGCAAGTTCGTCCCAATGGTTCCACTCGCTGTCGGTCTGCTCGAGACATTCGGTAGTGTCGGACGGAAGCCAGTATCTCGGCGACCAACTGGCTGGGTTCGGATGCCTCGGTGTTTGGCAACAAAAGCAGCTGCTTTTATTGGTGACATACGGTTTTGCTGCTGACGGCCGTTAGAGGATCCGATCTTATGTTGGTTCCAGCAGTCAGTCGGCCAGGGTGACAGTGCGAAGGACTCAGGCCTGCGCCTGAGAATGGCTGCGAGATACATCTACTAAATGACGATAGGATCCTGGATGTCAAAGAAGAAGTAGCACAAAAGTGTTCTGTTACCCACAAATTCACCCTTGAGAAACGGTCTCCAAGGGTCTATAGACCACGCTCCAAGGAGCCAACCTAGGGCCACGTGCCGTTACATGTGTGTCACCTCGACCGAGCTCTCTACATTCACGGCTTGCAACCAGCATTGGGACAGTTCGTTTTCTCTCTCTCTCGTCTTGAACAATTGCAGTAAAAATAAATTACTCTTCTTCACCAACCAGCCTATACTCTGTAGCACGGCAACAGAAAAAACATTACTTTCCGGTCCTCTTTCTTACTGTCTACACTTACCAACCCACGCCAAAATGCCCAGCAAGCAGAAAATGGGTCGACGCGCCCCCGAAAGAGACTGCCGGTCTCCCATCCGAACCCGGAGCCAAACGAGGAGAGACCTGATGATCAAAAATGAAGGTACGTTGGATGATCTCCATCTCCCAGTAAGAGACGCTTAGAACTTGTCCTAAGGATATTTTGTGTAGATGATAAAGACTTGAAAGTCCCAGCGATACCTGATGAACCGGAGAAAGCCCTTGGTTACATCCGCTTCGTCATCACTGATGATGCTCTAACCTCCAAGAAGGTTTCCAAGATACTCAATAAGCTTCAGACTCTGAAGCCCATCGTCACCAATTATTGTTCGGTCCACATCTCTGAGAAAAAAGCCACCATTGAAGCAAGAACCTGCAGCATTGTCGACGCAAAAGTCTCGGATCAGATCAACGCCATCATCATCAAGGACTTCCCAGGCTGTGAATACGCCGTGACGAACCGACCCATTGGCGGGCCCCCTTTGCCGCCTGCTGCTTAGAAACTGCAAGAAGCGCAGGGGAAGCAAGATTATTTTACATCTTCAAGCTAGGATACGGCCAGGTGTGAAGAGGGTTGCTAGGGGAATTGGGATGGGACGGTTTGTCCTCTGTTATTATGGCTATAGTCTAGCTACCATTGCTTATAAACACGAGTTCAACCCTCCCATGCACCTATGAATAGGGACCTCCCTTGTGAATGTTTGATTGAAAGCTGTTCACATATATTATATGAAACGTGAATGTTCTTTTACATATATGCCATCTTTCAACCTCTATGCCTATAAGAAAACCTTACGTATCGGCAGAAAATACCAGCGACAGGTTGGCTATGAGGGTCAAGTTATCAGCTGCCTGTCTTTTCTTATGCTGCTTGCTTGCTTGCTGCCTCTTTGTCGTTCGTCGGTCGAGTCTTTATCAAGCCGTGTTCTCCTTTCAATCAAGCAGTTTCTTTATATGACGTCTAATGTTCTCTTGATTGTTCGTTTCTCGTCTTGTTTCTTTGTAGACCGATGGACTCCTAAAGCTTCCCTCACCCTACTCCTCCGCAGCAGCAGCAGACCAACCATCAGGTATGCCATAAAAGCTCGATAGCATCAATCTGACATGATGTTAACATAGACCCCGGTGCAGTCTTTCCCCTTTACCTAGGAGCCGACAGTGTGACGTACCGCCTATAGGTGACAGCTAATGCACCAAGCCCCTGGGAGGATTACATCCAGACTGCGTCTATGTCGCACCACCTCTGGGAGCAGTACGTAAACTTCGGTGTAGAGGTAGTATCCCATGATCGTGCTCCCAGCGGTACCAACCGCTGCCATACCCGCAACATAGCCAAGCTGAGGCAGCTTTAGGGGACCGACATCTAGTGGCCTGCTGCCGGCTTCCCCCTGATCACCATGCCTCTAACCGCCAAGCTGTGCGCCTCCATTCTGCCTTTCCCTAACGAAATCCGGAAACGTGCCCCATTCCCATCTCTTTGGGACCTATGGACCGACGCCTCTGCCCAGCAGGGCTTCCTCGTCGCCGCCTTCCGTACTGTGCCTGGCGGCAGAGGTCATTTTCGGGGAGATACTGCCTGCCAGGCCCTGCGTGACCTGAGGTCCAGTTTCTGCGTCCCTACTGAGATGCCGCCCCCTCTCCCGCCCCAGTCCCCGACCCAGTTCAAGCCTGAAGCCGAGGACAAGGACAAGGAGAAGAAGACTGGAAGGACACGAAGAAGTGCCCGAGGTTCCCCGAGCTGCCTTTCAAGAGGACTTGGACTTGTTCGAGTCTCTCGCCTTCGACCCTCTGCCCGCCGACTTCTCCACACCAGACTCTCCCATCTGGGAACATTCCGCCCCTCAACAGGTCTGCTCCCAGCCGGGGGACCAGCCATCCCTGGTTATCCGCCGAGAAAACAAGGGTGTATGGACCACGATGATACGGATAGCTGGATGGATGGACGATGGATAAATGAGATACGGATATGACCTGCCGAAAGGCCTCACCAGCCTGGCGATTACCAATACCCACGCCCCGTCACAACAGCCTTATCACATTCAGCGGGCTCATACAAGAGACAAACCCAGGAGCCTATCACAAGCACGGCGATCTGCTGGTGAAGAAACAATGCTAGAGCAAAGTCCAGGGAGGGATACGCAGATACACGCCCACCTGCACGTTCTGTTTGTGAACATCGTGATAGTATGTGACCAACACTTGCCAGACCATGTATGGAGCTGGCAGACCACGGTCAATCCCACGATGACAGCGTATCGCCGGGTGACCGCGGCATAGAAGAATAGTCCACGTGTTTGTGGCCGCCGCTGGATGTTTACTGCAGGCACAGGATGAATGAAGCAATGTATCCATGTAGGTGCCACTTGGCTTGCCTAGTGGGCGTGCTCGAACGAAAAGCTAGAGGCAATCGACTAGTCTACAATATCTGTAACACCGCCGGCCGATGCCCTCCTATTCCCTCTCCAGCCTGTCTGCTCCAGTCACCTACGCCATCATCCTTTTACCTCGCTAAGAAGCGACTCGTATCTCTCCAACGCCGTCTTGTATCTCGAAGCGGCACAGTGTCTCAACAAGATTATGACGGTATTGCCCTACGGTCTACCTTGTAACTCCTCCATGAGTGGCGGGAAGCGATGCTTCTTGAAAAGTTCGACCGCGAGCGCGGAGCCGCCCCTTCTGCCCCAGCGACTGTTGCATGATGGCGTCCTTGGTGGTTTGATGACCGCCCGAGGGAACGACTAGTGGTCTGTCTGTCAACTCGATTGCCATCCTGGCAGCCAGAGCAGTGGAGCTGTAGTCTCGGCGGGGGGGCAGTACTTGGACCTTGTGGTGATGCTCCGCCTCTTGGACGTGTTGCCGGAAAAGAGACGCCAGCAACAGCGGGGAGTTACAGGAAGCAGACACATATGCTAAATACGGTGGAGGTGCGTAAGGCCGACGATATTGGCGATAATGTTGGTAACGAGGTTGTTTGCGAAGGCGGGAGATGGCGGAGGCTACCCTTCTCCCTTCAAGACCGCAGCTTCTCCGACTTAGCTCCCGTTGAAAGATGCCACCAGCTTGGCCCTTTCTCGGGAGTGCTGGGGATTTCCTTCCCGGATCGTGAGGTATTGCGAGAGTGTGCTGACTATCCTTTTGTTCGCGAGAGCCGACCATTCCAACTCCAAGACGAGCTTCACCCGCTGCGGGTGGCTTTCGAGCAGTGTTGCGATTGCCTCTTCGCATTACCTAATTGTCACGAGATATATAAGCGTCTGTTACTGCCCACGTAACGACGATCGTTTTGTTACGTGACACTAATCGCCTAAGACGAGACCTCACGCTTGATCAGTTCTTCGGGCGGTGCCCTTAAGATGCCGGTTGCTGATGCTATTCCTGCGCGGCAGATCATCCTAATGCCTGTGATTCGTGACACCGCCGGCCGCTGTAATGCATAATTCCGAGGGCACGCGGGCGATACGCGACGTCGTGGCCGGCTGCTGCTTCATTGTTTGACGCAAACCTTGGCGGTCGAGAACAGCCGCCTTCGTCTTGATGCCCAGAGGCCGTCAGCAAAATTCGGACCAAAGTGAGGCGGAGTGTGGAGGAGCGCAAACGGTGTGAACTTACCCCCACCGACGTAGAGTGTCACGACGGATGGCAAGTTCGGAACGGAACGGGAAGTTCCTTGATGGGTAGCGTGAAGCCGGGCAGCAGGGTCAATTAGTGTTGGTGGTGGAGACAGCTTGGAGAGACGACCGAGAGCGTTGATAAAAACGCGGCTTGTGATGCCGTCGCCAAAGATAAGGTAGAGAACGTGAGGCGTTATGGAAAGGGCTTTGGTGACGCGATCAGTGCGACGTCGGACGTCAGAGGGGGAGAAACGGCTGTCTCGGAGGTCAGAGTCGTATCTGAGCTCGCAAGCGGTAGCAAGAACGCGCGGGCTGACTTTCTCGGGTGCAAAGCAGGCTCAATGTTGGCGTCACGGGAGGAAGATGTTTAATATTAATACGACGATGCTGCTGCATCAAGAAGCAGGAGAACGGAACGTAGGCTGCGCCACCCCCTCCATGTGGCTGAGACTGTGCCTGCGCCACCCCCGCCATAAATCAACAACAGTACAAATACCTACCTACCTAGGTACCTAGGTATTATCTACCCTCATGCAGCAATAGTGCCTCTTAACAGTCTGTAAACACTGTGTTGCGTGTTAGGTACACTATCAATATAAGTTGCTCGATGGTATGTCAATGGTGGCGGGGATCGGTCAGGTTGGATATCCATTCTCCTTCTTTGCGGCCGAGTTTGGTGCTGGCTGGCAAGCAAGTTAGTTACCCTGGTCCCTGCATGTGTGGCAAAGGAAGACCTCAATAGTCAGTCCTAAGTGAAGTCATTCCTCTTGAACAGTTTCATAGGTACATGCCTAACTACCTGTCTAGGTGGCTTCTACCGTGTTTCTTGTCAAGGGAGCAAATAACAGCAAGTCCCTCCTCTTTGTCTCTAACCCCAAAGACAATTTCTCATTGGTCTATCCTTTTGGTTTCGCACATAACCAAACCACCTAACCTACCTACCTAGGTAGGTACCCACTTTAGGAAGACGGTGAGTGTTACACAGAGTCACCTCTCCTCTCCTCACCTTACCTCAACTCACCTCACCTCACCTCACGCGCATTCGCGTTTCACATCCATCAACATCACCAGGTAAAAACAAAGCAAACCCGGTGCGTTTGACCAGCCAACCAACCAATCAATTAATCAACCACTCCAAAACAACGAAAACTTCACCAAACGCCCAATTCTTCAGCCGTTGCTGACACTTGCAGCAATGTGCTCCTCCTTCTCCAACCCGTCATCCGGTCTGTTGACGCCTGAATGTCAAAAAGCAGCCGATATCCAGAATGGGTTGATACCTCTGCTCTCTCTATCCGCGACATCTTTCGACAGAATCCTCACCAACGCTTGTTTGTCAGGCTGCTGCGATGGACTGATCGTCACCCTGAACTCCTGGGCTGCAAATTCTCCCACCAATCCTGCTCCCAGCAACCCTCTTTTCCGCCTCCCCGACCAAGCAGCCCCCGTTCATTTCTTCAGACGACCCTTTAGAAATAGCTGTCTGCGCCTTTTGTCGAGGCAATTGCTTCCCTGTGAAAGACCTTCTTTTGGCCAAGATGCTCGAGCAGAGTCCAATAGCCATCAGCAAAAGACGGTATGTGTCCCTCAAGTCAGCCGCCCTCCAAAACCGGCATCTAATCATACTTCTCTGTTATCAATAGTAACGCGCTCTTTTTATGCTACGAGAAAAAGCAAGACATCCGCATGCCCTGCGCTGTCTTCTCTGGTCGACCTCCCTCCCATCCCAACTTTGTTGACATTCCCATCATCGCCTACTTGGATCACCAAGACCTGCGCAGGGACCGCAAAGCCGGTCGGCACCCAGTCACCATTTCCGATCCCACTCGCGATCCCTACGTCGTTGCCCTCCTCATCGCCCTCGCCCAATCTCAGCGCCGCAACCTCCAACGCGCTTGCATACGTGCTGGCAAAGGCACTCACGGCCCTGCTGCTACAAGCTTCCAGGTGTGTATGAGGCAGAAGTCAGGCCCATGTCTGCCTTACTGACTTAGTCAACAGGTTCATATCTTTCTCGGAGATGCGTTGATTAAGCCGTACCTGTTGGTCTACACAGCCGAAATCCCTGTTGCTGCCCTCGACAGACTTGCCGATTTCCGATGGACTCCCCAAAACCCCACAGACTTCGTCGTTCACACCACTGAAGTTCCCTTCGAACCATACCAAACATTTCCGGAACGGCTGCTGCAGGCTACTTTTCCCGGGGCCGCTCACGTCTCCCCCGCCCCGCCACCCAAGAAACGTCGCCCGTCATCAGAAGCCAGCCCTGTTGAAAGCTTCAAGGTTGCACGGGTCGAGTGAGCAGAAGCAGAGCATCTCTCCCTGAAAAGGAACAAAAGAAAGACGACAGTGCTTCTGTAAGCGTAGCCTCATTGAGCTGCAACAGTTGGTCGCTGCACTGTTCGCCCTTGGATAAGCACACGATGGAGATGATGGGATTACAAAATCGCCGGCCTGCCAACTTGTCTCGGCTTCAGGCTACAACGCAAGAACGTCAACAACCTTCGTCTGATTTGCTCATCAACCTGCCGTCTTACGCGCACGCCAAAGACCTGTTTGCTCTCTAGCTAAGTATGCATGCATTTATGCCAGGCAAACACCCCCTGCCCCTTCTCTCATTTCTCAACCGCCAAAGGAAACCAACATGTCAAAGGCTGACGCAAGCACCACACAGACAAACAGCCCTGAGATTGTAATCGTGGAACGCAGCCATGGCGCCTAGGAGGCCGGATCCGTCGCGACTCCAATACCGACTCTGATGCAGCATTCGCTTCACTATTTGTTACGAGATCGCATAAGGCACTCCAAAAACCTTTTTGCCGGCATGCGGCTGTGAATGGCGACGGGACAATGATGGGGAGGAATGCATTCTTTGCGACGATTAACTTTGGCCTCAACCACGCAATACACAAAGCACTTGTCATGTAGGATCAGATAAGGATCGGATGCCTATCAAGGCGTAGAAGGTCCAAAACCCACGCTCATCTTCTCTCATTAAATTGCGTTTCCGTGCCTTGAGTGGTTGTCTACGTACTGTTTACATATCCCTAAACTTGCCGAAAACCCCATTGTTCTTATCCCCGTTTGTTTCCTCATGCTCCCGTGTCGTGACGTTATCGGAGTGCAGACACGGCGTCAAAGCCGATTGCCGCCTGCGAGGAGTCATTTGATCCTGTCGGCGCCGGCCCCCCTCTTGGTCTCGCCGTCGTCCTCACCCTCCGTGTTCTGCTCGGGCTTCTTGGCCATGACGTCCACAAAGTTGGACCACAGCCCCTCTACGTTGGCAAAGCCCTCTCCAACCGTGATGACAGTCTCGATTGATCGGTTCAGCGCGTTAATGTTGGCGTTGACCTGGTCAAGACTGGCTGCGATCTCGGCAATGAGCTCGGCCCGTCGCTGCTTAAAACTTTTGGTCGCCGCGCCCGACTCGGCACGACGGTGGAAGAAGGCTTGCTGCTGATGCTGCTGCTGGGAAGTCATCTTGGGGATGTATCATTAGTTTGATTTGTAGTCTGGCAGGTGTTGAAATGTCAGTGGCTTTCTCTCTCTTTTCTTTTCCTTCTTATCTTTTATACATATCTCTGAAAAGCAGTCCAGGACTTGAGATCTAAGCTGAAAACTTACCGACTCTTGTTCGCGATGATTCGAATCGAGAATTTGAAGAGTCATGAGTTGTAGAACGAGAAAGGTACTGCAAAACGCAATTGACAGTAGCAATTGTTACCTAACCAGCTGACTATGTATGTATGGTATGAAGGTTTTCTCCCCCTTCTCAGAGCCGACCTGCGTTTCCGGTCTCCTGCTCTCCTTGGTTCTCCCCTGCGCCGTCTCCTCCTGCATTGTTTTTTCCGAATAGCTACACTGCGAATTTTGCGTTCGCAGGCCTGGCCGGAAGCTTCACAAAGAGCTACACGATCCGGCGTGCAGCGCTGCCTCCCTGTCCGGCCTCAGCCAGGCACAGGTCCAGTCTTTCGAAGCGCCAACAAGACGGTGTCATTGTTCCCTCACATGCCCTCAGCGCCTCAAGTCTAGATGGACTCTCCAGAAGACACACCACCGCCTGAACGGAACAAGACGGCAGATTTATGCTTATTACCAACAGAAATCTTACAGGCTATCGCTATTTCCCTTGTTTGTCCCCGTGTTCAACACACACAGAGAGCCAGCGCTAACAGCAACGGCTTGCGTGATGTCGCTACACTTACTGCCACTTGGCGCAATTAGCATTTAGTTGTCAACCCGCTGCTTCATACTGCGGTGCTTGCGCTGGATCTCGTGGCCTTGCAAGGTCTGCCGTACCAGGAGGACATCATTGCTAACTGGCGCCTAGAGCTAACCCAACTCCGGCCTGCCGTCAAACTATTCAAGGATCCCTGGTACCATGTCTCGCCGACCAAGTATGGTGGAATGGATCCTCAACCAAGCCAAAAAGCACAGCGCACTGCCAGGGATTCTCATCGGATCTCGACATCGCAGCAGAAGCCCAGCTATTCTGCCACTGCCCGTCGCCGCATATAGATATTCGCGGTCGAGACGCGTCACTGGAGGCTTCCGTGAGCCCACTCCATCTAGCACTTATCCATGGTCACCAGTTGACGGCTAAGATACTGATGCGCCACGGCGCCGTCTGGGACAGGTGCTTTTCGTTTTTGTTAGGTGTTACAGGCTTATACATTGTGGCAGCTACAGGCGCTATAGAAATGTCGGCAGGCGGCCTTGCCGCGTCCTGTCCTATAACGCGCCGATACACGATTAGCCCTACGAGTATGGCTTCTCGAGCTTGCACTACGTATGTCTGGCGGAAAGCGGCAGCAGTGGCGGCGGTCGCGACGGGGACTAAGCCAAGGGCGAAGACGAGGATAAAATCACGGCCCGGCACCAAGATGCGCAGGCGGGCCGTCTTGTACCAGGGCCACTAGATCTAGGGGCCATCCTAGACACACAGAACCGACAAGAAGCGGCATGCAGGCTGGAGAGAGAGCGGCGGCGCCTATGGGGCGCGCACAGTCGGTCAGCGTTGTAGGTGTGGAAGGGCGATGAACCGCACTGGCCGTACCGTCTTTTGTTTTGGGGTGATGATATGGAATCGCTCGACTTTGTTTAGATGGAACCAGTGAAATTCGTGGCATCGCGTATGAACCAGTCAATGGCTCGCACGTTGCTGGCTGCCGTAGACAGGATGGCTGAGATGGATGGCTCCAGACAAGGAGAACAGCGGTCACGATGATGCAATGCAATGTAGATGGAACATACGGGCTGGAGGCGTGAAGACATGAAGAAAAGAAAAGGCAGGTGTCGCTTGTGAAACTTGCGTCCCCTTCTTGCGCATCAATTAATGCTCCGTAATTACATCGTACAAAAGAGCATTGGCTTATTGATCTCGATTCTGCCTTATAACAATTAATTGTCTTCAATCTTAGACAGACGAACCGTCTGCTGTGTATATACCTTTATGACTCTATGAGCGTTATGATTAACTCAAGAGAAACTCATTGTCCAAAGACATTTTGGAGTGTTCGACAACATTATGACTCACCACCAAAGGACACTCTTTCAGACTTGACAGTGAGCTCTTCAGTGCTATCGGTATACCTCAAAGCGTGCCTTCCATTACGCGCCATCTGTATATAGGCTGGCTGTCGTTTTAAGATGGCCTCCCAAGCAACCTTTTAATTCATCAGGCAGCTAGTTGGGCTGATTTTTTAACTGAACACTTTTTGAAATATCAGCTGCTTTCCCCCCTCCACCTTCATCTCACAGTTGCCGTCTTCGTTGAGCAACTTGAGTTGTTTTTCTCTTTGCATGCTTCTTTCGGCTTTGGGTTTGTCCCTATTATACGCATTCAGTCACCATGTCGACGAACAGCAACGGCCAGCAGCAGCCTCAGCCGCCGCAGTCGCAGCACAACCTCCGGCCTTGACCTCAAGCCCCTCCACCGCCGGTATAGTATATGTCGGAACATATCTAGCCAGACTTAGCTGATATCATGTTAATATAACACTTCGTTCGGTCATTTCCCTACGCGGACGCGACCAGAAGGGATTCCGTGCGCCGCTATGTAACTCTGACCAGAGTTCCAGCAGCCGCCGCCGTCGCCAGCGGCAGCAGAAGCAGTAACGGCATCAAAGCCTCTGGTGAAGAGGTCTGTGGTCGTGGTTGAGGAAGAGAACAAGGACGAGGACGTGGTCGCGGTGGACGTGGCAGACGATGACTTTGAACAAACATTTCTTGCTTCTTACTTGCCTTGTTTATTTTTTGGCTTTTCAGACGCCAACCTGCTTTGGTTTCGGAATGGATTTTTCAGTCACACGAGTCCAATGTGCCTTAGTAACCCCGTGAAAAAGAAGCAGTAGAAGACATACGAAAGCGACATATCATGCACGCCAAACCGGTTTTAGTATCATTATGCTCTTTCCTACCTGAGCAACCCTGTCCTATCAAGTAAAAGAGGATGCATGCGTACATGTATTAAAGAATCCTGCTGTCAGGTGCCGAAGTACCTTAGGATGCCTAGATATTCTGTGGGTAGGTAGGTCGGTATAAAGAAGCACAAAACACCTGGTACAATGTACGCATCACCGGTATACTTTTCCCTACCCAACAACCACGTGGGGCAGGGCATCAATCTCAACGCTATTGTTAATAGATAAGTTTAACCCCGCCATCTTATTAGATTTAGAGATAATACCTTGAATCTTGTGACGCGTATCCCTTTCCCTGAATCAGAATTCACGATGCCTTTTGAAGATACAAATGGTTTCAACTCTGGCCTCAGAGAGCCTACCCGATAGAAACAACTGCGTACTCCAGCTGTGCCATTTGCATTCTCCACTCCTTGAACCTCTTTTGCTCTGCAGACACTTCTTCATAACGACAGCACTATTGACGTCACCGACGACGCAGCTTGCTGTGACCAGGATCTGCACTTCCGCAACGTGATGGCGCACCAAGCGAGACACACCACCAGGACACTATTCCTGACATACATGCGACAGATGCATTGGAACCAAGGCAAGGGGTCAAGGGCGAGGTCAGTGTTCAAATGAACGATGAGACTAGAGTAAGAAAGACGTTGATACTATGTGAACAGCACCACAGCAGCGACCTGTTAATCTCTACCCCGAATTCTCGACAATTCGACTCTTGCCGGGGCAAGCAAGCGACAGGCACGTCAATTCGTCCAGGCCTCCAAGACGCTCTCCAGGCGCCCATGGGGTGAGCGGTTCGCATCCTCAGGTCAAGGTACTCGGCCTCCAGGGCCTTTCTAGAGAATTCCCCGCCTCCTGCCATAAGCATCGTGAGTTCTCCTCCACTCGACAACACACACCAGTTCACCAACTCTCCGCCCCTCGACACCAGCCTTTCCGCCACCCCGCGATGACACTTCCAGGACTCGATATAACCCTAGCGAAGCCTGTCATCTAATTCCGTCTCGGACACTGGCTAGTGTTGGCTAATTTCTTTACATTAATCCCGTCACAAGGCCGGCCCCGCCGTTGTCTTTCATCAACTAAGAGCCCAATGACACAAAACCACTTCGTATCCCAATCATCCTCTTCTTTACCCAAATCTACGAGACCTCAACCGCCTTTAATGTCGTAGCCACCAACCTTGGGCGTTTGTGGCATCGTGCTTGCAACCACTGTCATTGTTAAGTGATCACTTCCAAATTGTCTTGGCGCTGCCTCGTAAAAATAGGTTTCATTGTGCCTAGGTGTATGCTCGTAGGTGGGGGAGGATAAGAGAATGGCCTCGGAGAGGCTAATGATGCCCCAAAGTAACAGCTCATTTTACCAACGGCCGGTGCGGTTTCGCTTCATTCGGGTTGGTCGACACTGGCCCACGGCATAGTCGACGATTCCACCACTTGTTCCTACGGCTTGATTGTTCCACACTAATTGTCAAGTAATACACGAAACTTATGACGAGGATCAGACTTCTTTGATTTTCCGATTCCTCAACGTGACTAGCCCGTCAACCGAAATACATTCTTCTAGTCTCCGTAATAACAAGCCTATCTTTACATATCTTCTGACTGGGTACTGCAAGAAGGGCTCGATATGGCAAGGTCGTTCATGGCTTGGACCACCAGATTCATTTCGTGCTCTGTGTCCGTCTGCGCCGGTAGAGCTCTGTGTAGAGAAGAAATGTTACTCTGTGCCATCATGCGCTGCAAGTTGATCTACCTCGGACTGCCGCATTAAGGGCTCGCTGGTCCAACTCTGGGGGCTGGATCTGTTTGCTCCCGAGGAACACGTGCCGCTTTGCGAAGGCGATTAACCAGGTGGGTTATTTCTGGCGTCATGGTCGGCTGTGTAGTTGTCGGCGATGGTTGTACGGGAACATTTCGTTCGGGAGGTCCGCGATACGGGACTGCAAACGTCCAGGCTTCCTCTTGTGCCTGACTTGTCGACATGGCCAGAAAGCAACGCGGTTGAGGGTTTCAAGACGAGGTTATCGAGGGTTTTCTTAGAGCAACAAAGTCGCACAGTCTGTTGACGCAGTTGTGGTTGGGTGATGACGGTTAAGCCGAGAGCGGGAAAGACGAATAGTCGGAATGGGGAGGGGGGGAGGAAGCAAAAGAAAAACAACCGAGTTTTTAACAAAGGGGATTTACTCAAGGCTGTTCGATCAGTCTCGTCTCATACCTAGGGAAGGAGAAATGCTAAGCTAAGTTATGGTGGGGTGGTCGGCATAGTTGGTTGGGAACGACAAGGGAATACAGCAGCAGGAGGGCAACTTTATCAACGGTCAGAGCCATGCAATACAAGACCTGCTGCGGGTTGCCTGCTGAGACAGAGCGGTGGTTGTGTTGTGATTGCAAAGTTGTCATTAAATAACGCAGAAACTTGATGGTCGACTGTTCATGTTCTTAGGAGGCTGCTTGCTCACCTCTTAGTATATAATGACTTAATGTGAACCTTAGGTACTGTATACTGTTATAGAACAGAGCGTCTAACTAAAGGGATATTGCTATATAACACCGCTTTCCCTATAAGGCTTACGTATTAACTTAAGTAGTAAGGCTGTATTTAGCAGTAAGGTAGTATTATACTATATTTAAAAGAAATAAGCTACTTTTAATCTAATAAATTATCCCTATATAAATATCTACTTTATAATAGTTATAAGCCTAGCTCTAACTTAAAAATAAGTATTAAATACTTTATTTATTATAAAGTAAGACTTATATAGTAATTACCTTTTTTATTACTTCTTTTTTACTACTTTATATATTAATTTACCTATATAACTTTTATAATAATAAGTATAGATATAAGTATAAGTCTACTAACTAATTAGAAACTTTAGGAACTAATAACTATATATAAAGACTAATTCCTATAGTTTATTACTTTATACTTTAATACTACTATCTATAGTATTTAAAAGTATATTAATTTAGATAGTCTTAAAGAGCTTTTAAAGTATTTAAAAGACCTATTATATAAAAAGTTTATTAATAAATATAATTAAAAGTAATAAGAGAAGTATTATTAACTTTTATATAAATAGGAATTTTAATTAAAGATAGATTATATAAAGGTAACTTAACTAGTATAGCTAACTAAAGTAATAGTTAAAGATATAGCTTTTAAAAATAACTAGCTTATTACTTATAAAGATATATTATTAAAAAAGTTTAAAATATATAAGTAATATAAAGTAAATAACCTTTTTATTACAGCTAGATATCTAATAGTAGGGTTTCTACTAAAAGTATAGCTAGAGTTAATACTTAGTTAATAGTAATAGTCTTTTAGACTACTAGGGGGATTACTTAGTAATTAGTTAAGTAGTTAGGCTTATCTTAAGTCGCTTATATAGCTTAATAATAAAATATAAGTTAGATACTAAAAGGTATTTAGAGAATATATTATAAGTTAATTACTAAAGAGCTATAGAAATATCTATCTACTAGGGAATAAATATTCTTATATCCTAAGTATATATTCTAGAGACTAATCTTAAGATATTAGTCCTACCTATTAGACTACCCTAGGTATATTAGTTTAAGTTATAAACTGCTTATTATATATTAGTCTTATTCTTTATCCTTATATAACTTATTCTATAGTTCCTCTATTCTATAGGGAGTTATCCTTCTGTTAGTCTATAAGATGCTATACTACTTATACTTCTAGGCTTAGTAGGGCTAGTATTACTTATAACTTATTAGGTTATAATATTAGGTCTCCCCTCTTTAAGACCTTACCCTTAAGGTCTATAAGTAGGTTATATCTTTTAGGTTAGAGAGTTATTAAGTATACTTTTTAATTTACTTATAATATTAATACTATATTAGGTTATATAGAAAAATTAAAATTAAAAAAGACTTCTATTAAGAATACTAAATATTTTACTTTACTTACTTTTATTAATACCTATCCTCTTACTACTAATATACTATATAGCTAGTACTTTTATATAAAAGTAGCTTACTATTTTAGTAAAGGTTTTTCTTATTACTAATCCTATATTAAGGCTAAAAAACCTTATAATAGTATCTTAGTTACTTTAACTTATAGGTCTTTAGTATCTTCTATATTTCTTTATATTACTAACTTATATTTATAGTTTAAAAATTAAATACTTAATAAAAGGAGTAGGATAAAAAAGAAGAAAAGGTTAGTAAGAAGCTTATAGAGCTTTATTATTAGTTTATTATACTTTAGTTATAAATAGCTAAAGCTGTAAGTTACCTATTATAGGTTTATTAGATTTATTAAAAGGTTTAGAAGTATTAATAGAAAACATTTATATAGGGGATATAAGAGTTAGATAGAGGGGATAATATCCTTTCTATTTTAGATTCTTATAAGTCTTAAGTAGTATATAACCTCTAAGCGCTAGGTGTTCTAAATAATATAGACTAAAGTTCTCTTAGCTTAGGTAAGAAGTTTATAGATCTAGGCCCTTTAAAGGGTTCTAAAAGGGACTCTAAAATATCTAAAGATATTAGTATTTCTTAGTTAATAGTAAGTATTCCTAAGTAAATAAAGGGGTTTTTATCTTATAGTTATTCTATTTATTAAGGTCTAATTATTAGTCTAGGTTAGATAATTTATTTCCTATTCTTATACTTTTCTTATCTTTATTTACTAAGGTTAGTAATACTTAGGTTTTACTTATATTATTAGGTCTAGTATTACTTAAGTACTTTTAATATATAATTTAGATTTAGTACTAGTTCTTATATATTATCTTTATATCTATACCCTTTTTATTTAATAAGGTATTAAGTTCTATTATTATTATAGTAGTTAATATAGTTAATAATTTATTTAACTTTATATTCTAGTTTATTAGTATTAATAATAATAGGGTCCTTAGTAGTTAATCCTTATAGTACTAGTTCTAGTAGTATAATATAGAATACTAAGTATATTCTTATTATATCTAGTAAGTCTAGTTTATAATTAACGTTTAAGACTTTCCTAAGGATTTTAAAGGGTCTAAGTTTCTTATAATTAAGTTTATTACTTAGTTACTTTATTTTAATATTCTATTAGAGAAGATAAGTGCTATCTCCCTCCTTAAAGGTTAGTCCTTTAACCTTTAAGTTATTAGTATATCTTCTTATTTATTTCCTTATAAATTTAAAGTCCTATATAGCCTTACTTTAGATTTCTTAAAGTTTATTAATTTCTACTATAGCCTTTAGGGCTTATAGTCCTTTATATAGCTATCTATAAGCAGTTAGTTTAAATCTATAGTTTAGGTAGAATAATAATTATTATATACTTTCTCTAATAGTACTATTATAAGTAAATTAGGCTAAAGGTAGTAGTAGTACCTAATTATCTTAATTATAGTTAATATAGTATTATAGATACTATTCTAGTATCTAGTTAATTTATTCTATTTATCTATTAGTCTATAAGTAGAAAGAGGTTAACAGATTATAATTAGCTCTTAGTTATAAAATTAGGGATTTCTAAAACTTAGATATAAACAGTTTATCTCTATCTAATATAATTTCTTTTAGCAGTTTATAGTTACTAATAATATACTTAAGAAATATATATATTAGTTCTTTTATAGTACTTAACTCTTTATATAGAATAAAGTATATATATTTTATAAGTCTATCTATAATTATAAGTATACTATTAAAGTATACCTTTATAAGTAGTTCTTTTAACTTTAGTAGTTTAATAATAAAGTCTAGAGATATTAAGTACTATACTTTTAGTAGTACTAGTAGTAGTTAGATATATTTATATAGCTTATAAGGGCTGTTCTTACTTTTCTTATAGAGGTTATAGTCCTTAATTACTAAAGCTACTTATTCTTATATAATACACTTATTATAGTGTTATTTAATTCTTTTATAGGTCTTTATAACTTTTTAGTATCTATATACCTTAGCTCTATATATCTTATATATTTAGTTATCTATTATTCTACTAGTTATACTAGTATTAATATATATACTAATTATAATAAGTTTCTAAGCTAGTATAATTTTACTATTATTATTATATTTAAGGATAACCCTTATTTCTTCTAATACTTAGACTTTATAGTCTGTTCTCCTATTAAGAGTATTAGCTCTTCTATTTTCTATCCCTTTATAATAGATAATTTTAAAGTAGTATTCTAATAGGAATTCTAACTATTAGATCTATCTCTTATTAAGAACCTTAAATATTATAAAGTATATAAAGTTCTTATAATCTAAGTAGATAATAACTTAATATTTAGTCTTTAATAGGTAGTATCTCTATTTTTAAAAGGTATAAATTATTACTATAAGTTCCTTATTATAGATCTAATAATTTAGTTTTAGTTTAGCTAATACTTTAGAAAAGAATATATAAGGGTGTAGTTTTCCTTACTTATCCTATTATTTTAGTTATTTACCTATAGTAAAATCTAAAGTGTCTACTTTAACTTTAAATTATTTATCTAGATTAGGTATTATAAGAACTAGCTTAGTTATAATAAGTTCCTTAAGCTTATTAAATAATTATTAGTATTATTCTATCTATTTAAATTAGGTGTCTTTTTATATAAGTTTCTATATTAGTTATATAATATTATTAAAATTCCTAATAAATTTATAGTAGAAATTAATAAATCTTAAGAAGGACTATATATTCTTTATATTTATTAGAATAAGCTATTTTTTAATAGCTTCTATCTTTTTATTTTATATTTATACTTTATTAAGGGTAATAGTATATCTAAAGTAGTTTACCTTCTAAGTATAGAATTTACTTTTCTTTAGCTTAACTAGAAGTTTTACTTTTTAAAGTTTATTAAGTACTTAGTATATATATTCCTTATATTCTATAAGGTTTTTAGAGAATATAAGGATATTATTAAGGTAGTAAATAATAAAGATATCTAGCTTTTCTTATAAAATATAGTTAATTATTATTTAGAATATTACTAGTGTATTAGTAAGTCTAAAGGGTATAATAAGTGTTTTAAATAAGCCTTATTATATTCTAAACGCTATTTTCTATTTATCTCCTTCCTTAATATAAATTAGGTTATAGGCTCTCTTAAGGTTAAGTACTATAAACTATTCTACTCTATATAGAAGGTTCTATAGTTTAGTTATAAGTAGTAGTAGATAACTATTCTTTTTAGTAATATTATTAAGTTTCTAGTAGTTAATATATAGTTATAGTTCTTTATTCTTCTTAAGAATAAATAGGATTAGATATCCTATTAGTAATTCTAATAGTCTAATATAGCCTCTTACTAGGCTCTTATCTAACTATTTATTAAATATTTCTCTTTCTATTAGGTTAAATATATAGATAAGTTCTAGCTTTAGTGTTTTTCCTTTAAGTAGTTATATTTTATAGTCCTATAGACTATATTTAGGTAATCCTATTTTTAAGTCTTTAGTAAACAGTTTTATATATCTATAGTATTCTAGAGGTACTATATTAAGACGGTTTTCCTTTAGAACCTTTATATCTTATTTTTATATTATTTTTTTAATAGTTACTATAGATATAAGTTACTAGTCTCTTATAGGCTTAATCCTTTTAATATATATAATATACTTCTTTAGTTACTTAGATTTACTTAAGGGTTATAGTATATAATACTACCTTATAGCTAAATCTCTTTACTAGAGTTAGCTTATTCTCTAATTAATATCTAAGTTATTTTTTACTAACTAGAGTATCCTAAGGATAATATTATATTACCCTATAGCTATTATATTAAAAACTAGCTACTTATAATAATCTTAGGTCTCTATTATAAGGGGTTATATTTCCTTATTAATAGTTTTTTTACTATATATAACTACTTCTCCTTTAATAGTCTATAGGTTATATATAACGTCCTTATTTTTCTATTTAATTCTTTATTAATTTACTAGTTATAGTAAAATTAAGTTTACTTAAGCTCTACTATTAATTATAACTTTAGTAGGCTGTTTATTAAGTTAGACTATAAGTACTAAGTATACTTTATTATTACTCTTTATTACTAAGTATAGGGACTTTTTATCCTACTTTACCTCCTATATCCCTTTTACAGTTAGTATTAGTTATTTTTTAGCTTTTTTTAAAAAGATCTAGCCTTTTTATTTTATTTTCTCTATACTCTAGCTTTATCTATATAGTAATACTTATATTTATTATATATATAATTATACTAGGTTTTAGTCTAACTATAAATATATAGTATTAGGTGTATTAAACTAGGTACTATATAAAGTGTATATTATTAGTACTATTTAACCTTTTAGGTATAAAGGTCCTTACTATAGTAGTACTTTAGAATAGGTTTAGTATTATTTCTTTAGAGGTAGAAGGTATATACTCCTTTCTATCCTCTATATCTTATATATTTATTATAAATATAGTCTATCTAAAACACTTAGGAGTATAGTAGGTAGCTAGGTTTAAGATATTTATAGTCTCTAAATATAGGTTCCTCTTTATAAGTTATAATAGGTTATCCTTTAATATCTATATCTTATATACTATAGAAGGTAAGTTTTTATTTATTAGTATCCTTTAGGACTTTATAAAAAGCGTATTAGTTTTTAGCTTTTTTTCTTACTAATAGGTTATTTATAAAATTAATATAGGTTTATTTTATAATAAGTTTA